>OZ010796.1:382174421-382350602 GCA_963932465.1 Maratus speciosus
ATGACCGAGAAACTCAATCGAATGCATTTAACCGAGAACTAGTCTCGGTTTTTTCCCTATGTTTTTACAGAAATTTTCAACAGTGCAGGTGGTATAGGGAATAGAGTATAAACATCCGCAAATTGAGTGTATCCGAATACGGAGAAAGGTGAGGCGATCGGGAACTTGTGTGATAATTAAGGATTACAATCCCGAGACTAATTTCCAATCCCGGGATTTCGGGATTGCTTAGATTCAATCCCGGGATTAGGAAAATTAGAATTTCTGTAATATCATCAATTTTTACAATAGCTAAATGTCATAATACTATAGAAAAGACAAAGCAAATTTACAGCCTAATTTACATATGAAAATATACCAAATTAAAAAAAATAACTTCAATTAATTATCAAAACTTATAGGATAAATTAGAAAAATTGAAAATTAAAAGAAATACGCTGTTGATGTTTGAAAATGCAACAAAAAACATGAAATGTCTATGCTTCATCTTCTAGATAATTTAAAGCAAATTTACAGCCTAATTTACATATGAAAATATACCAAATTAAAAAAATTAACTTCAATTAATTATCAAAACTTATAGGATAAATTAGAAAAATTGAAAATTAAAAGAAATACGCTGTTGATGTTTGAAAATGCAACAAAAAACATGAAATGTCTATGCTTCATCTTCTAGATAATTTCTTTTATTTCCTGTTAAACAAGTTTTTGAATAGTTTAATATTTACAATATTAAAAACTAATTAATATGACGAATTAAATTATGAATTATTCTCATACCCACGTAATTAAAGTTTATAATTCTAGGATATTGCAAATGCAAGGTTTTCCCTAACATGAAGATTTTTTTCTTGAAATAAAAGAACTTAGCACACACACACATAGAATAAAATAATACATAGATGTATAGTTTAAATTTCTAAATAGCAATAGCTGTTAAAATTCGAAAACGTTGCATAATATAAAAAATTATTACGTGCCTCGTGAAAAAAAAAAAAAAAAAGATTATTTTGAATAGTTCACTGTTTTCTAACTAATCGGTATTCCTTTGAAAATATGTTCTAAGAAATATGACGGCATCTAAAGTTTCATCTCTAAGTCCCAGTTGTAACATTGCCTGTTTTTAGGGAAATTTCATATTCGTTTAAGCACTCTGTTAGCATTTCAATGCACTTTTTTGCTGTAAAATATCCATATATGCACATAAGGCCTAAATTCCTGAATTTGCTCAAATTTAAATTTCTTGAATTTTTATTAATATTCATAAATCGCTTGCTTGCAGTAAATGTCCATTCGTCAAAAGTCAAACTAAATTATTTTCCTGAATTTTTAAAAGTTTGTATTTCACTTGTAATTAACTCTTTTATTATAGTTCACTACACGATTTCGAATTGGTACTGCAGATTTTAGCAAATCATTATAGCCTTTAGCTATCAGTAAGTTTCTTAAATCAGTTGAAGTTAAATGAAAAACAGTCTTTAGCTGTCGTTCGCAATAAAATTAAATCCAGTGATTCCTTATCACTACTAAAATAATCTTCTATTTTCCGATTTTTAGAAAGCAATGCATGTACTATGCAATCTTGACGTGCGGAAGGAAGAGATGATGTATTTTCTTTCTAAACTTTAGTACCATGTTTCGTCGATAAATGTGCATGCAACCTTTAGTCGATGCACCTAACGTTTTAAGCACTTGGGTACATCTTTTACGTTTAGCGATTTTTTCATCTTTTGACCTTAAATAGCAGTGCCATACTGAAAATGTATCATTATCTTTCCTATGAGCTACAAAATCCTTTTCATTAGACATCTTTAAAGCGAAATAAGTATAAACGCCCGAAAAGCAAAGAAGTTAGCACATAATAATGACTATGAAACTCAAATGCGACGCTTATCAGTAAACTCTAATTCGAAATTTTGTGATTCCCAGTTGCTGAAACGACCGGCTTTCTAAACGCGGCGCAATCGAAATAAACAAATGATTTCATTGTTCCCGAAAAATAGCCGAGCGGGTTACATCTGTTTGCAAGTCAAAAGGTTTTCATGTTAAACGATTTAATCGCTTTAAAATATGTATATTTTTTCAAGGATATATAAATTTCATAAAAATTAATTATTTTTCTTTCCAAAAGAGAAAGTCTATAAATATATTTTTTTTATTTCAGCTGAATATTGTTCCATTTTAAAAAAAGGACAATCCCGAAAATCCCGGGATTTGGCAGACAAGACCCCGGGATTTTCGGGATTAAAAATGATGCGGGATCCCGGGATCTCGGGATACGGGATCCGGGATTGTAATCCCTAGTGATAATGTGCATTCCAGTATTACAAATATATGTCCTGTGTAAATGTGAATCAGTCTACTGAATTAGTATTTAGAATTTTCCTTAAATATTGCTCATATTCTTTCTTAAAAATGAAAATTTCTGTCTTGAATAACGGAAACTTTTCACCTTCAAAAACGGAAAATTTCCATGAGGAAACGGAGGATTATCAAACCGGAAGTTTTGTGAAAAAAAAACAGAGAATAGATGGCAACTTTGTCACCAGTATATTTTCCCTTTTTTGATGGATTTTTTTTTGTTTTTTACAGTGTTGACATATGAAAAAATATACATCTCAATGAGCAACATAACAAGGCGCGATATAATGAGTATTACAGTAATTATAATTTATGCACAACAAAGCCGTTGAGAAAAACTGATCTAGACTGGTTTATTTTATAAGTATTTAATTAATTGATCCATTCCACCCATTCATTTATTGACGAGGCAGATAAATTAAAATAAAAAACATTGGAAATAAAAGAAATGGGAGCGAAGCATAAAAAATATGCGTTTTTTCTCGAAACAATTATTCAATGATGGAGAAATGATAGAGATGACTGACAGTTAATAATACTTCAATGACATTAAGAATTATAAAACAAAAATATATGAATGTTTCAATAAGCATTTTTCGATAGTTTAGCAGAAAATGTCTCCATTACTTTAAAGGAATCTTAAGCACCACGACATTGTAACCTGAAGCAATTTTCATATTTTACGCAACACATCCTTCCAAACAAATATAAATCAAGCGCACATATAATTCGAAGAAATTCAAAAATATTTTATTATACTAATTTATGTGTAAAACTTAATTTATTGAAGAATTTCTGTGTTCGATTAAGGGTATGTGATTGAAAGAGTCAACCAACATGTTCAGTCGAGATGACTATATCTCTTATGATACTTTGTATCAAATTTTAAATAACATCTGATTGTTTTCCATTTGCTATTGCATGTCAGTGGATTATTATTTAAGACTTAGGCCGACAGCTGCTCTGTACCAAAACTGATGTTCAAATATTTTGTGCTGACTTTAATGAAAGATTTAAACATTGCATGAGAACTTTAATGAAAGGGTTTGCCTCCAATGCAAAAAATCAACAGAGAAATCGGCAAAAAAGAAAATTATCTATTATAGTTGTATAATTTCATTTTTACATCATGACAATTTCCAAAAATATCAGTTCTAGATAATAAGAGTTTCTAAAGATTAAATCATGATGTCGCCGCTCTCATTTAGAACATCGAACACTTTCAAAACATATCATCAACTGTTGAAATTCATCATTACCAAAGGGAGACCACCAAGGGTGCTCATTTGCGGTTCATCCCACTGTCAAACATAATAAGCAGGTCATATAATTCTTATTTTAGACCGAACTTTCCTTACAGATCACGGAAATGTTAAAAATAAAATTCAAATCAAGGTATGCATGTTTATGAGATGGCGAACAAAGGATTCGATGCGTCGATCTGTAGTTCAGTTAACTTCACATGTACCTGCAATTAACTTTACATTATCATGTTGTGAGAAAAGTTTCTGAACAATCGGCGTAACATTATGCAGCTTTTTTCTCTTCTTAATAACAGAGATAAGCAACCGTATCTTTTTCTTCATATCAAGATGTACCGGGCTATCATTTAGGATTTTACTTTATACCTAATGACAGAAACATTTTCAGAAGAATTTGGTTGGGGTAGCATGTCTTTGTTTTCTTTTTTTTTAAGTCTATTAGCTTTTAAATGACATACTTCGAAAAATCCTGCCCCCCCCCCCCCCTATCTGTGTTTTAAATATTGTTCCACCACAATATCTGAAACACAATTGAACGAAATAGTTTTAAGGCGGTTCTCAAATTCTCTCCTCAACAATGCAAAAACTCTGACACGTTTTCTGATTGGCAGGCCTACTGTTGAAGCGATTTGGAATCGAACAGCGTTTTGCTTTTTTTTTTTGATAAATAAATTACTTATCGATTTATAAGCTATTCTTGTTACGTGAACGACATGTTTTTCCCTTTTCTCGTAGTGCTACATAGGGAATTCGGTTCAAGATGCCCACTTAAACAGTCGTTTCTGAAAGATCTGTTTTTATCAAAAAATGTAAAACGCAATTCAATTACATAGTTTCTGAATAAGAACACCTGCCAATTTCATGCGTTTCCGAACAAAAATGAGAACATGAGCATGGATTAATAATGCTTAAGGGAATGAAATTGTAATTATAACATTTATTAAACGATAAACTGCTGCTCAATTTTGGAAAATATTTTTTTTCTAAGAAATGTATTTATTACAAAAATGGCGGAGATAAAAGCAGAAATAAAGTAGCACGATACTTAGGATATGATTAGACATAATATTTTGAATGTTAATGTAATTTGTCTTTTAAAAAGATGATGTACTCTTTTGTCTAAATTTGTAATTTATATCTAAATTTAAATTACATTTTCTCTGCTTCCTTTAAAAAATAGAAATAATAAAAATAAATCATTATAAAACAGTTTAATGAATTTCATAATATTTAATTAATAAATGTTGAAGTGGGAAAAAAAAGTGATGTCTAACTTTTCTTGCACATCCTAGAAATGTAAAAAACAAAATTCGAATAAAGGCACGAATGTTTATGAGGTAGCGAACAGAGGTTTCCGTCTGTCCGTCAGTAATTAAGCCGACTTCGCTTATATACCCGTATTTAACTTAAATTATCATATTGTAATAAAAATAATCAATTACTTTATGCAGCTTTCTTTTTTCTTTTGTTAATAACAGATATGAGCAACAGTGTTTTTTTTTTTTCTTTTTTACACTTTTCAATATTTTTATGTTCCAAAATGTTCCAAAAGTGTTTATGCATTCGGTTTGTCTGGTCGTCCTTTAACTCGGGTTGTCATCTAATTTATATACGTGAATGGTTCAATAATTATTGTTCCGAGTGTGTATAAAATATTTCTACTGCGATGGTTGATATGGAATATTGAAGCCTAATGTCTTAGATGCCTATATGCTCAATTTCAGAACCGTTGCTGCTATATTAACATTTTTTTTTCGCTTTAGGTGTGAGAGGTGGAACCTATAGCTTGAAAAAGCTGGGTTGGGGGGAAAGGCTGGTTTGGAGCTTATGGGGCTAGATTTGTGACAGTGGATGAGACGTGGCAACATCACTATGATCCGAGTCCAAACGACAGTAGCCACGTCTCATCCACTGTCACAAATCTAGCCCCATAAGCTCCAAACCAGCTCCCCCCCCCACCACCACCACCAACCAACCCTTTCAAACTAGGTGACACCTCTCACACCTAACGCGAAAAAAGATATGTTAATATAGCGGCTATACGGTTCTGAAATTGAACATAAAGGCGTATAAGACATTAGACTTCAGTGTTCCACAACAACCATCGCAGTACAAACAAAGGGCGTAGAAACCGGAGAAGCTGTGGCTCCCCCTGGAATATTTCAGACGGTCTCAGCTCCCCCAGGAGAAATTCTTGGACCAGATCTGTTTACGATACATTGCTGAATTAAAAAATAAAGTATACTTTTTCTAGGAAATTCACACAATAATCAACCTAGAGAAGAGAGAGAGGGGGTGGTGAGCACACTTGTTTGTGCCTTCGCCCTTTTTCTCATTGTTTACAACCCTCCCGATTTCCAGAAAAAAGGGGGTCTTATATAGGTCTACTACGAATTACTTGCACCGATAACATATTTATAAAGAAGAGACCTTTAAAATTCATTTGGAAGATATTTGTAAAGAGTTTGTAAGCAAAACAACAGAAAGCACTTTAATTTTTGGTAAATGGAAGAAGGAGAAGCCTTAAATTTGAATACTGTATTCCGGATCGCACATAAATTAAGTTTATAGGTATACTATACCTATTAAAAATTATTTTAACTGGATTAAAGAGTTCGTGATCTTTTTATATGCTTCTATTTTATACTTCTGTTTGTGAAACGTTCAACACTATGAAGGACCCTCCAAAATGAACGAAATGATCCGCGCCACTAGCTTTCCGCATTATACCCCGGCTCCCCTTGTTTGTACAAAGTTCCTACGCCATTGAGTACAAATATTTTATACACACTCGGGAGACTAATTATTCAACCACCCTCGTATTATTGGGGTTCACCATGGAATGCTTGGTATTTAGAATGAAGTTTGAAACATTTATAGTTCGTTTACAACGGTACTGAAAAGAAATCCGTTACATTATGGTCTAAGAGGAGAAATCGCTTGCGGTGTATTTTAATGATGTTACTTTATTCCAAACATATTGAAATTGATATAGATCACAGAGGTGCAATAAACATGTTTTCTATGGATTAGGAGATTAGGATTAAGATACTCTGTAGAGTATGGCGTTCATTTACAGAGACACTGAAAATAATTCGGTTACAGGTGTGACTATATGAGCCATAACTGCTACATGTGCGTATTCAGCTGTGATATTCAAAACTTAACTAATTGTTAGTATAGTATGAGGGGTGTACATGATATACAGGGCTGCGGGAAAGAATTCGCACACATTACCGGCTATGGACAGAAATTGCTGAAAATGAATTTTTACTACGTTGTACTTTTTAAATGTTGATTTTATCTCATTTCATTATATGAACAAAAATAATATTTCTTAATAATATTGCAAAAGGGTTGGAAAGTGCTCATATTCTATGCCGTGATGCACGATTTTTCACTCGTGTTACTTTTCAAGATATACTTAGTATTTGGTGAATCATTTAGGACCTAATGGCAGATACATTTTCAGAAGAATTTTGTTGGGGTAGGATATCTTTTTTTTTTCTTTTTTCCAAGTCATATTGACTTATTAAATGCTTTTGATGTGTCATTCATTTGCTATGTAACTGAAATACTTCGAAAATAGGGTTTATGTTTTAAAGACTTTTTCTCAACAAAAAATAAAATAAAAAATTCTTGAAATATATTATTAATAAAGCAGATGATAAAAGATCAATCAAATTTGATATATTGCTGATATTAGGTAATATTTATCGGTATTAGACCAGGCTTTTACATGTGAAAAAAATTAGAGATATAAATAAGTAGATTTATCTATGTACATAAATCAGAGAGAGCGATTTTTATAAAGAGCTAACCACAGACACTGTACGATATAAACAATAAACTTCAATCAGTTTTTTTTTTTTACTTAAATTTTAAAAGATCAAATTAATTTATTTCTATTTGTTATTTTTTTTAATCACAGTTGCTCAGCATTTCTTTCTTATTGTAGTTCATTAAATCAACGAACAATAGACGATTGCAATTTTTGAACAATAAGCAATAATTAGAATAGGGTTGTTAAGCTGCACGTCTCATTTATTTTCAGATCTCGCATTCAGAGACACCTTTCTAAGTATTCAATTCATATTTCTTAATAATAATAAAATGTTATTTGCAATGATTAAATTATAGTTATTAGTTTGTATGATTGGAAACATTGTCTTTACAGTATGAAACTCTTTCAATAGCTCCTGTGGAAAAGGTTATATAGACTCATAATTTAAATTTAAAACTTAAAAAGTACATTATATTAAAAGGCTTAATAAACTACTAAAAATATATATGGCAAGCTTATCATTATTAAAGAAACAGAAGATACGTGTATGGTAGTATAACTCAGAAAATATCTTTTTTTATTAATTTTAT
This sequence comes from Maratus speciosus, assembly GCA_963932465.1. NCBI lineage: Eukaryota > Metazoa > Arthropoda > Arachnida > Araneae > Salticidae > Maratus > Maratus speciosus. Next base: position 382,182,419 of record OZ010796.1, read on the forward strand.
GCGTCGTTAGTAAGTTGTGACCTTACTGTAAATCATTTGATTTCAAAATTAAAAGCAAACTGGGGCAAGTTTTGTTTCTGGTGTTGTTTAATTTTAGTTTTAAGTTAAATAGTTAGATTAACAAAATATTATAAACTTATACACTTCCCTAATTATTACTAAACCGACATTGCACAATATACACCAGTAGGTCAATTTTTGGTTTCGGTTTTCATGAACCTAGTGTATTTCTGGAACTAGCATGGAAAGGCGCATGCAATAGTCTTAAAAGGCTTTTAATTCAACAATAAATCCAAACAGTGTTCGTGGGTGGGCGGGTCTTTCAATCCTCACCCTCGTTTCCGAGCCTCGGAATGAAGAAATGTATTATGGAACAACACAATTATTTTTCATCTCAATAAATGTCAACCGCCTACAAGGGTGGAAAAAATGAGGTGCTGGACCTCCAAGTTATACGTTTAATTACGGCACTTATGGCCAATTTACAAATGGAAAAACGCCAAAATTAACACATAAAATCATGAAATCGTATTTAACTTCCTACCTGCCGCAATAAACTTTTATTAAAATTTTTGTTTCATAATAATATTTTAGGATAAACAGGCCGTACTGTTGACCGTACTGTTTTTGAATTGTAAAGAAAAATAAAATTGTTTTATTAGTTTAGGAATTGTAAAACGGTGCAAAAGGCAGGAATTAAAAAAGAAAGTGTAATCAGATACTGATAAAACAGAAAGCAAAAGTATGATTTACATACATTGTTTCTAAAATGAAAAAAAAAAAAAAGGAAATTCAAATTTTAGTTATTTATAATATACTTTAAAGCACTTAGCATGTGCGCAGTCAGTCATGTTACATTTATTTACAAAGAGTGAACAACTTCAATTTTACATTTTTTTTTTATAAAAAAAATTATTAGTTGTAACAGCAGCACAAAAATTAATTAGTTGAAATAAACACTCTAGTTTTCAAGAAAAGTATTGCTGTTGAGTCAGACATTTATTTTTAAGAGAAAAACATTATAAAAAAATCGTCACACCAGTATATAAAGAAATATCACACCATCAGCTGAGAATGAGTTATAATATCTTCAATTTAATTCTTGCATTGCACAACTGTATAAATTATTCTTAATTTTTGTCGGTGTAATTTAAAGAATAACACAACCCCTCTTACCCACAGACACACACACTCTTTAAGATTTTAAATGCGATGGTGACTTGGTTCTCAACGTGTGGAGATTTTATAGTTTATATATCTTGAGACTGAACCTAAATATGTGTATATTTTAGAAATAAAAAATATTTTAAAAATAAAGTTGAAAGTATTGCATATTGTTTTTTTTCAGAATTTACCTGCGCAATCTTTTTATAGGTGAAACAAAAACATATTTAGGTTCAAATGATCAGTCTTCCTCAAGCATTATTTAGCATTTTTCTCTTTTGATTGTCCACATTTAAATGACCATATGCTAATAAATGATTTTCTTTTTCAGGATTAGTCATTGTTTTGTGAAAATATCATCAACAGTAAGAAGCATAATATTGTTTTAAACGGATTAAACGCTTCACCAATTCCAATATTTACTTTTTATAGCATTATATTATTAAGCTCATAAGGATGATCAGCTGAGCGTACATATAAATAAGTCTTTGAAAAAAAAAAAAAAAAAAAAAAGGAAGAAGAAGAAGAAATGTGTCTTAAAATTGTTCGAGAGCTGAATTAACCTTTCCCGAACTATGGTGGTTTGTTAATTCTTATTTTCTTTTCTTTTTTATCATTGTCTTATTCTAAGCTGCTTTTTCGGGTAATAGTTTCATATACAATTTTTCAACGCATACTTTCCCTAGAACAAAGGATAACTTTCAAATCCTGAATAATAATATACTTTTCCTACACTAATAGTGAATTACAAAACAGACCTTTAGGAAAAAGTATCTCTTTCAGTGATAGGGGTTGACCCTTGCTTATGAATCAAGTTTCTGTTTATAAAAGCTGTTTTTAAAAAATGTGATCGTAAGAGAATTTTAATAGAATTACTATTTTCAGCGTCTAATAGCTCTATAGATCGTTATAGAAAACAATTTATATTGAACAATACTTTTTTTTATGTACATCAATTTGGTTCAAGCGGGCAAAAACCAACAAATAAATAAACTTAAGTATAAAATGCAGGTAGATTAAGCATTTAAACAACGATCTTCAACAATAACAACATCTTTTAAGAAGAATAGAGAAGATTTTGATTACAGTGTTTGACCTATACTATTGCTTAGGCTTTAACTTTTTAAAAACAGCTTGCAAATTTCTATTGCTGAAATTTTTAATTTAAATGTAATATTTTATCAGCGAAAAGTTGTTTCTTTTCTCGTTATTCTTATACTCTAAAAAGCAATTTAAATTAGCTATATGAAGACTCAAAATATCTTATCTATTTCTTAAGAATAGCGTTATTCTTTGAACCAAATAATCACTCCTTAGTCATCCTAGAGGAAATGATATTGTGAAGAAATATTTAAAGATATCGATTAATGAAAGGACTCTTTTTTTTAAAAAAAAATTTGCATTAAGTAAAACAAAAATATGCCATTGCAGGATCCAGAGACTGGCGTTCGTTCTAGATCTCCTTAAAAAAAAAAAAAAAAAAAAAAAAATTAGAAGTAAATGCATAGACCCCTTTCGATTTCCGCTTGATAATCCTACCATGATTCCACAATTATTTCGTTCTTATTATTATGGATATTTTTCATAACTAGTTTAAGTTTCATCTCTTATTTTTTCCACTTGTTATATGATGAATTATATGTCGTCTTTATTATAGTTATATATATATATATATATATATATATATAATATATAATTAAAAGGAAATCACAAATGAAAAATAAATTGGAGAGATTATTCAAAAGATATACACATATCTTATAACTCCAACTAAACGCAATTAAATTCCATTTTTATTTGTAGTTGAAACACACAAACTATACTTTTTCCAGATCACTTTTTTTTTTATTTATGTACTTCAGCAGCATAATAAATAAAGTCGTGGATTGTGCAAGGGTATTAGGAGAAGGCAGTCCAGTAATCATTATGTAAAGTTAATTTTACTTTTGCAAGATGGCCGACATAAGAAAATAATTATGCGTCGGCGCCTCATCCTGAATCAGGAGTAACCAAAGAGCGAGATGACCCTGCGTTTGGCTTTTTATACTCACTCACCATGGGAAGGTTTGTGCATACTTTTCCTAGCATGTTTTTGAAGAGTTCCGAAACATTGAATACATGTCTGAACTTAAGGTTCTCAAACTGGTCTCACACATATAGAAAACAGGGTATATTTGGAAATGGCTTCTTGGGCCGTCATTACTGTGACTTACGACGAAAGGGACGAATGGGGGCCTATTTGAGAAAATACGAAAACTAAATTTTTATACAGCCCCCCGTAGGGTAAAATTTCAAATTAGGAAAATTTTCCTTATCCATTCCTGAATTAAACACAAAAAATTCCATTTTCATATCTACAACTCCTTGGGGGGTCTATTTGAGAAAATACATAAACTAATTTTTTATACAGCGTTTTAATAATTCGTCAGGTTTTAAGGGATTAAACACAAATTGAAATACGTGTAATTCAAGAAAAAATGTTACATTAAGAGTTCCAGGAAACATGTAAAAAATATATTTATTGAGTTAAAATTTTGATTTTTTTCTTTTTTTGTGATGGTTTAACCGTATAATTTGCAAACAAAATCACATCCTAAAATTTCTCATAAATTTTTATTTTTTAAATTTAAAAAGAGTATTATTTTTTAAGTGGGGTAATTTAAAATCGTTATAACTCGAAACATTATTTGTCGAATTTCATTTTTTTTTCATTTTATTAAAGATGAATATATAATTTTGATTTAGTTTCAGGATTTTTTTAAATACTAATTTTATAATTATTAAAAATATTTTTTTAAAGAATGATGTAACTTATTTTTTAAAAAAAGTCATATTTTTACAAAATGTAAAATTATCACAAAAGACATCTTCGGAGTTTGGACCTTTTTTCTTTAACAATTCTTGACTTATAATAATTTAAAGAAGAGAAATGGTGAAAAAAAAAACATCATGTAGAAAAACGCATTTAAAGTTTTAAACAAAGATTGGTTCCTAATAAAATGTTTAAATGCTTTTTAAAAAATTACAGGTGAATAAGTAACTCCTTCCTGTAGCTTAAACTTCCGATTCAGTTTAACTTTTGCCATTTCCGCCTTCTTTCTGTACTATTTAAATTTCCGTCAGTTGATTTAAAACGAGGCTTTTTCTAACATGCCGATTAGAAAATTTTCATATTTTTAGACCTCACAACTTCAAGTTTTATGTCGTTTCGGCTGGCCGTTAAAAAAGTCTGTATTCTGGGGCCGGGCCGGGCCAGGCCCGGACCTTACTTTTTTCTGAATGCTCAACCGGGAAGGGGAATAACGCATTTTTTCATACCGAACCTGGACTGGTTTCCCTCTTCCTAGGTCTGCATGGGGCAAAATATTCAGTCCCGGCCATGACCCAACCCGTATTAAAATCATTGTCTCTGACTAACCTGATCCGTGCAAAAATCAGTAAAATTTGGCTGTGCCCAAATATTGTTACAAAAAATGTATATATTTTTAAATTGCTATTATTTTACAATTAAATTTTAAAATTCATTTTTTTAAAGGCAAAAGAATAATAAATAAAATGCAGTAAAACCAGTGAAAAAGAACCTGCCTATGACGGAATCCTGTCTTAAACGGAAAAATGTGTTGATCCATGCAAAATTAATATAATAATACCCGAGAAACGAATAGACAACATTTGCATCTCCTAAGAAGGGAACTTGTCTAATAACGTATTTTTAATGTCACTCCGTGTTAGAAGATTTTACTGTATAGCATTTCAAAGTCTCTACTACATGGAATATGGGATTAACGATATTAAATGATAAAGTGAAACATTTACATACAAATAGAGATTCATTAATATATATATATATCACAGCCTTTTTCACTTTCACTTCATCACTTTCTTTGAAAATGAAGATTATAAACATGAAAAAAGAAATATTAAGTATTTTTGGTCAGAACTCCACCATATGAAACAATTTTTAACCATATCGACGTAAAAAAACTATGTTTTGTAGAAATTCAGTCAGGCTAAGATTTTAATTTTTTTCCAGGCCGGGCCGAACTTTTTTTTCTATGGGCTCGGGACAGGGCTTGGATATTTCGACCCGTGCAGACGTTTGATGCAGACTTCCAGCATATTTTGAAAGCAGGTTTAATGTAAAATCTATACGCTGCTATTTTATGTCCAAAGGAAAGGCACTGTCTTAAATCGACTTTTAATAACGCACAATTTGTGGATGATCCCAATTTTGCATCCAAAATGAGTCAATAACTCGTCACTCAGAGGCATGGATAAATGGTGTAAGTCACAAATTTTGGATTTTAATATCTCTGCGAGTTTTGCAGATATCGAAATGGATTTTTTTGTGTATAATTCAAGAATAGATAGGGAAACATTTCCTAATTGGAAATTTTACCCTACGATGGCCGGATAAAAATTTTGTTTTTGTATTTTCTCAAATAGACTCCCCATAGACATGTCATTAAATTTCGCACCTTTTTCTATGAAACTTTGCAATTGAAAGTATGTGTCTGGGGGCAGTATTTAAGGAAATAGCCTATTGTTTCGATCTGTATAAATCACCCTTTATATATAAATTCATATTTTATTTCTGCTTTAGAAAAACTTAAAGAGCTTTACTCTTTTATACCAGAAAAAATGTTTAATAAGTAAATAAATAATAATATTCCAATAAATGAAAAGAGAAAATGCAAATTTGCAAACTAACCCTTTTCTCTTATATTAAATTATATATATAATATAAGAGATCTCTTATATTATATTTTATTTTTATTCATATCCATGAAAAACGATGGATTGAAGTTCTGCTACAGTACATTATTTCCAAAAGTATCTTAATCCAATAAGTTTATTTATAATTTTCAGGAAAATTAAATTATTATTATTATTATCATTATCATTATTATAAATCTATTTTTTAAACATAACCAACATCAAATAATATTTAAATATTTAATTTTAAACATATATTTTTTAAAATTATAACTCGAGGAAAAAACAGTTATATAAATATATTATCATAACAAATTCGCTTTATAGGTTAAGTTTTAATACTTAGTAAACAGAATTCCCAGAAAACGTATTCATCTGCAATCACCAGCATTATTATATCTCGTAAAAATACTGCTATAAAAACTGAATGTTGAGGATATGATAAACTTTTTATATTTTTGATATTGTTGATATGATACGCTGAAGAAAATTTTTTAAATGCTGAATCACAGTGCGCAAGCGGAATTTTTTTGCTTATTAATATATTTTAAACACTTACACGTGAAAAATACAGTTAATATAACTTGTTTTGACAAAAAACTTAAATGATATTTTGTTTTGGAAAATTTTGAATAGAACTAATTATTTTTCCCAATGCCCCTGCTTTAAAGTTGAAAATTTAATTTACATTCAGAATCTATTCCATTTTTTCAAATTCATTTCATTCTTTCAAAAAAAAAAAAAAAAAAAAAAAGTGGAAAATTCTAGAAAACCTTATCGGCAGGCTACCAATCATAGGCTCTAGCAAGATTAAAGGAGAGTTACATTCCACTATAAAAATAAATGAGCTATGATTTAAAGTAAGTTTAAACTGCGATAATTGATTTTTTTTTTTTAAAGGAATCCCTGCTTAGATCTTATCTAATCTAGACTTAGTTAGGTTAGTTCTGACCACTTGTCACTTCTGACCACTCAACAAAATTATTTCGGAGATTTTCTCAAAATATATGTAATTTTATATTTCGGATGAGATTGGAGGGGGGGGGGGGGGGAAGAAATCTAGATTTCCTGCTAGAACTTATCTAGACTTAGGTAAATTTTGACTATTTTTAATTATTATTTTGGAAATTTTCTGAAAAAAAAAACACATTTAATTTAATATTTCGGACACGGGTGCGGGAGGAAGAAGAGAGAGAGAGAGAAAGGATGAAATCAAGAATTCTTGCCAGATCTTATCTAGAGTTAGATGAATTCTGACTACTTCTAATTACTCAACAAAATTTCCTTAAAAGTTTTCTCATAATGCATTTAATTTAATTTTTTATACTTATCCAAATAATTACAAGTATACTTCATTTTACTAAAACACCTCGTGTTATTTAAATAATCATATTAATTGCATTATTTACATTCAGCAGTATTCATACTGAATAAAGAATGCACCAGCATCTCTCTGAATATACAATGCGTATACCAAATCTCACACATAGAAAATAGAATAAATCTTACAATGAAAAATACAAAAACTATTGCTGCTACCGATAATATTTCACCGCAAATATATCGGAAAGAATGACATATATTAATCTATAGTAAATTACCATCTACCTTAATTGAACAGTCCGGACTTCTTTTATTATGAAAGATACTTTTATGATGGCTAATCAAACCCATGTTCGTATAAAAGAATTCCCTACAAAAAAGAAAAAAAGGAAAGGAAAATATATGATGAAAATTCCCACTAGAATTCACATGCGATCATCTTGAGCACGAAGAACAACGTAACAATTACGATATCTACCGAAGAGAATACTTCAATTACGACTGGAAATAGAAACTTGGATTTAACAGGAAATAGCGAAAGTAAATTTCATGTCTATATGTATTTAGTATTCTTTCATAGGCAAATAAATATCCGAATTATGCTTACAAAAACATATACAGATTTACAAAAATTACACACAAAGATTAAATTATTTTAAAATCTGACTTGAAATCTGATTCAATATTGTAAATTTATACGATAAATCGTTGCCTTGGAATTACAAGGTTCTAACTGATAAAAATGACTAAAAAGAGATGAAGTCATCTACTGAATATTTTATTTAATCTTGTCCTAAATTTCAGGAGCGCTTTCTGGCGAATTTTTCAAACAATACCGAAACGTCAATAACATCGAAATTATGAAACTTTATGGTAAATTAAACTTTTACCCCGTTTGTTCTTACAACTGGATTTCGAAAGTTCAGATATACATGGTCCGTATAACCCTGTGAGCTTCGCCCAGATAAAATAAATTTTATTCAATAATAATTATAAGACATCCGGATAAAAAAATACAAATCCTGTAACTTTCGTTACTGCAATAAAATATTTGATTGAAATTATTGAAATGAATTACCTAAGCACCAATAATATTACAGAACCATGCTTTGTTAGGAATGGGGTTCGAACTCGCCTTCTATTATTTAGAGAGTCATCATGTCGAAAATAGCCTTAGACCATTTCGCCATCCATACTTCATTTAGCGCCAGTCTAAAACAATAAAAGTTGCAAATTTAATTTTACGCATGCGCAGATCTGTCCATCTTGGTCTTAAAAAATAGGTTTGTGTTTTAATATATATGGTTATAAAGCATTCGAGTAAAAGAAAAAATCAAATAATGTAATTTTCCTGACCGAAATAAAGCACTGATTTACATAATTGAACTAAATTATCAACACCACTAATATTACCGAGCCTTTTATCAGCAATGGGTCAAACCAGAGTTCAAACTAAGCTATCCTGATTTCGTTCATCTCTAAGTCTAGAGCGAAAAATATTGTTGATTTAATGTTACGTATGATCAGATATAGCCCATTTCGGTCTTAAAAAGTAAATTTATATTTTGATATGTATGATAATATTTCTAATAATACTTCTTTCACTGCGTAATTAAGACAATTTTAAATACTTTTCAAACGTCGCCGTCGTATAGGGATACTTTTTCTTCTGTTCTTTCCTTTTTCTTGCTCTTTTATTAGATTTGTTTTATTTACTTTTATTTATTTATTTATTTTATTTATTTAATTTTAATTTAATTTAATTTTGTTTTTAATTTAATTTAATTAATTATTTAATTTTTTTTTTTTTTTGGGGGGGGGGGAGGTTCACTACTGCCGAATATAATTGGAGATAAAAAAATTTTCACCTTAATATAATAGCATAATTTCTGCAATTTAATATGTCAAGTCGTACTAGGAACAGAAACACTCAACCAAAAATAGCAAAGGCAGAAAAATCCCCTCTGCCAAATGCAAATTGGCAAGGGAGCAGCCACAGAAAACCAACCACGATTAATAATAATAATAATAATAATAATAATAAAAACAATAATTATAGTCATTTACAGGTTTGACACATGAGTGTATGAAAAAGAATTGTATACAATGTATAGAATCATGTACACAGCTATGCATGCTGTAACAGAGAAGAAAAACTTTAAATAAAATCTTAAAGTTGGCATACAAAATACTAGCAGACATAGAAAGTCCTGATCTGAGCAAATTAATAAATGTCACACAAAAGTCAACAATGTAAAAAAAAAAAATTATGCCCCAAAACCAAAGTCAAAACTGGTATTTTATAAAAGGGAAATGTTTGTTAAGTTCAGTATATATTTGTCTAAGTTTATTATAATTTGATCTTGACAATAAGATATTTTTCATATTCCAGCTCAATGTGTGATTCCGAATAAAATCAAATGAGACGGGCATAAGTGGACAACGTCCGAAAAGGTAATGTTTTGGATCACCGATGCTACCACACAAACACTTATCGTTCTGGCGCGTACCCAACTTAAACAGATGACTGGGAAAAGCCCCATGAGACGTGATAAACTATGCAATGACTCGAGAGTAGCAAAGAAATGTGGTGTCAACTGTTTTGATTATACTAAATGTGTCTCTGTCTTTATCACTATATGTCCAATCATTCTGCCACAATTTAACAATGTTCTCTTTAAAATGATGTTTTACGAAGGAGACAGATATTGGTGCGGTTATCTCAACGTCATAAATTCCCAATTCGATAACAGATTTAGCGAGAGAATCGGCATGCTCATTGCCTCTGAAGCCGACATGTGATTTAATCCAGCTAATGTTGATGATTTTGTTCTTCAACAAACGCAAGTTTGTATATATATATTGTATAAAATTTCATCATTCGGGAAAAGAGTGCCGTGACTGAGGATAGACTATCTGTATAAATATGAAACGCACTATAAGTAGTCTCTACACCATTCTATAGCTAAATCAATGGCTGTAAGTTCTGCCTGATACACAGTATTAAAATATTGCAATTTAATTCTCTTTTCTAGTAAAATTACGTCTGACATGAATCCCACAAAGGCAGCGCCGACTCCCGTTTGCATCGTTGAGCCATCAGTGTATAATACAGGATGTGTATGATGTGGAACACTTTTAGTAACTGGACCAACAAAATTAATATAATGTGTATAATAAAAATATGGATAATCAAACGTTGCAACTTTTTTAGCTAAACGATCTGATGAAACATAGGTTTCACCTATCCAATCTGTCCTGACATTCTTCAAAATATCATGAAAAAGAGCCAACTGTTTTAATTGGGTCTCAATTGGTGGTATTCCTGATAAGACATACAGAGCAGCAGTTGAAACTGATCTATAAACACGTATTATGGATAATAAACAAAGCCTTTGACACGAAGATAGTCGCCGAATACCATGGTATCTAAGATCATTGAAACAAATTTCGTAACCATACGATATTTGCCTTTCAATACAGAATTGTACCATATCTTAAGATATTCCAAAGGTAAACCTTTATCACGTATACAAGTCTTTTGCATGCTGCAACTGAAGTCTTTTATTTTCGCACGTACCATGTCTTAGGTGTGCCAATCGATGAAACCTGCAATCCAAATAAAAACTTAGATAGGGGAGACCGGGGCAAGATGACGAATGTCTTAATTTTTCCGTTTTCCACTAGGTGGCAGTATCAACAGGATACTATTGGCTCTCCTATTGGCCGTTCGTTAAACAATAGTATAGAGACGCTGAAATCGCCATTTTTGTGTTAGTTATGAAGCTTTGATCGTTTACCGCTGCCACGTTATAACTTTTATGCATGTGTAAATAACCTCTGCTACAGATACAGGTAAGATATATCGTTTCTCTTTAATATTTATGAGTAACTTAGGATACATACTACCTATTACCATGAATAAATGACAATTAATCGCCTTCCTTCATGGCAATGAAAAGGAATATTTTTAAACAGACAGTCAGGGGCAAGATGATGAGCTCGTCATTTGGAATTTATTAAGCTAACTATGTTGTCCAATTTAAATCCTGCTTGTTTAGCTGTGAGTTTGTCCACGCGACCTTGCGCTTCTATCGCCTTTGGGGCTAAGAGGCGCATCGGATCGGGAGAGGTATCATTCGAAAGGGGGCGAACAGAGGAAGACATTTTTGCCATCCGCTAAGGGAAAAACAGAAGGAAGAACAGGAACGTTTAAAAAAAAACAGAGAAAAGAAGCTCGTGAAGCTAAAAAGGAGTAAAAAAACTCAATCTAAGTTCCTGTAGGCCTACGTCTATTAAATTCAGACCAAACAGTCCAGTTGCATCAACTTCACAGAATGGTGTTTTCAGATGTCCTGCTTGTGACGAGGAGTATTGTGACCCACCAACAGAAGAATAGATCCAGTGCTGTAAATGCCAAGTGTGGTGGCATGAGGAATGTTCCAATTATGAAAATGGCAGTTTTATTTGTGACTATTGTTAGCTGCACAACTAAACACTTCAACATTACGTTACAATTCATACGCATTATGCTTAGTTTGGTACTTTGTAAGATGTAAAAACACAGTTATCATTTGTTAAACCATGTAACATATTCAAAAGATAAAATATGTTCAACCTTTTTCAGTGCGGTCATCTTGCCCCAAGGTCAAAGTCATCTTACCTCAGTACTGGGGCAAGATAACGATTTGCTAATGTTATGAAAAAATAAAATTAACCCTTATTTTTTTTATTTGAAAAATTAAATGGTAATATATTTAATACTACAAAGAAATACTCTAACAATTCATGTAAAATTTATTTTACTGTACTTAAAAATAAATTAATAAACAACAGAAATTTTTAACATAGTCATCTTGCCCCGGTCTCCCCTACATTAAGTTATCCTTAACTGAAATAGTCTTCCCTTCAAGCTTAAATATAGGTCGATGTTTTTTAAGTGTAAATCTCCCGAAGAGCATGGCTGCAGATTTCTCCGCACTAATGGTTAGACGTAGTTCGCGGCATATCAAAGCAAAGATATTAATACTTTTATTGACTATATTTTCCAAGGCAGACCTAATATCAGCTCCTTCAACTGTAGCCGAGTCATCCGCATACGATATAATTCTATGGCTTTGTTGCTTGTAACGTTTCAAGATCTTGTCTGCTACTATCATCCAAAGTAATGGTCCCAGGCAAGAACCTTGGGGACAGCTGCGAAAAACTCTAAATCATCGTATACCACGAACAAATTTAAAACCAATAAGTCGATGGGTTATATAATTCTTTAATGATATTTTTAAGTATTCAAAAATTGGAAGATCATCTATCAGAGTATCTAAAACAAACCAGTCCATTACATCAAAGGCGCCTGCTACATCAAATGACACCAATGCGCAATATTTATGAGTAGATAATGATTCTTTTATATGTTTCCGTAAAGCTGCAAGAGCTGAAACCGTACTCCGACTTTCTCTAAAGTCATGTTGACCGTCATTCAGGTAGGACATAGACTCCAGAATTGTAATTGTATGAATATTAATTATCCTTTCAAAGACCTTTGCCAAAATTGGCAATAAAGTAATGGGCCTGTAAGACTTATGTTGTCTTGGATCACGGTTACGCTTACGAAAAATTATAACCGTACCCTTTTTCCAACATTTTGGAAAGTAACCAAACTTAAGGCAGGTATTGAAAAGTGAGATCATAAAGGCTGTAAATTACTTACAAATATTTTTAACAATTAATGCATTTATCTGTTCATAACCAGGTGCTTTATTATTGCTCTGCTTGCTTAGTGCAAAGACAGTTCACGTTTTGTAATAGGGATGAAGTCTTCTGAGTCTTCAAAGTTGATATCCTTATAATGTCAAGTAGTACTATTTGGATTTAGTGGTATTTAAAAATTAAAAGTCGTATAAAGCTGGTCTCGAAAGTGTTAAATGAATTTTAAAGTAATTTGAACAAGCGAAATACAAAGAGTCATTCAAAGCAGTTAATATGGAATAAAATGCTTATTTTTATTTTTAATTTAAACAACTTTTGATTAAATATAGCTTGATAAACGTAGACCTCATTTACTAAAAATAAACCTTGATTTAAAATCTATTTTTATCTTTTTGTTAAATAAGTATCTTTCATAGAACGATAATGTCAATACGGAATTAGTGTAGAGAAAATATACAGAACCTGGGGGGGGGGGGGGATTGTTATCACAAAATGAATTTAGTTTCGGAGGAAAATATAAATGAAATTACATGTTTCGGACACACAAACGAAACTTAACAGAAGCAACCATAAAAACCTTTTTAGAAGTAATCTAGCTCAAAAACATATAAACGAAAAGCATGTAAATAGTGCTGCACTACATTTCCTTTTTTCTTTTTTTTTTTTTTAAATTTAGCCCCTGACTTCCTTAAATAATAAACATTTGTTACTTAATAATGAAGAATGAGGATTTAAGGTTGTACTGAAATCTAAGCTATTTGACACATCCACAAAGACATTTTTATTCGTATATGTACAAAATTTATGTATAATATTCTATTCAAATATCAACAGCATTTCTGTTTTATTATATAGAAAGAAACAGGATCAAAATGTACTGGAATTTAAGCAGCCTTTCGAGAAACTGCATTGGGGGGAAACTCGTTATTGTAGAGCAACTGATTATTGCAAGATGTGTGCCTTAGTTATAGAAAAAAGAAAAACATTATTCGATTGTTTAGCACATGAATAATAATCTCTGCAAATTTTAAACTTTTACGAGTAAAAAGGACTTCGTGAAGGTGTCAGTAAACTTCGAGCTGTTAATTGAGGTAAAATAATATAATGAGAATGTAAAATAATTAACGTTTAAAACTTTGTTTATTATATCTTTGACTAATTAAATCTAAATTATTAAGAGTTTATGGTTTAGACGCAATAGACTGACAACACTTGGTTACTGCCCTATAGCATTCATTTTATGCTTATCGGTAGATGAAAGCAATCGATGTTAAAATAAATTTTATGGTCGTATTTTAAAGGCATCAGTAAATTGATTAATCAATGATTCGACTCAAACAAAACACTACGCCCAAACACTTTTTTTAACGCACGAACTGTCTGCTTATAAGACCGTGAATTCTGCAATCAATAGCTCATTATTCTCTCCATAAATATATAACATTTATGATCATTGTATCATTTAAACATTTGAAAACAAATTGAGTGCATTGTAAATTACTTAAACAAGAACTAGTATTGTTAATTTATGAAGTATGTGTTACAAAATTGTAATACCGCTTGAAAAATAAGAGAAAGCTAAAGGTAGCTATGATAAATTATTATTTTAATATCACCACAATGCACTTTAGTTAAATGGGCTTTCTATTCAATCAGGTGAATAAAATGCTATTTTATACATGAAAAAATATTTCAGAATCTAAAAATTTAAATGAAAATACAACCAATGATTTGTCAATAAATGCTCATATATAACATACGCGGCATAACATAATGCGGCAAATTTTTAATGCATTAAAAATCTGCGGATCTAACCCACCTGCGGATTGAAATTATGTTTTGATTTGACTTGAAAAATTTTTGCAGATCTACATCGATCATGACCCCTAGAACACAAAACCAACTCCAGTTCAAAACTTTATATATCGATCTGTCTAGATCTATCTATCAATATTATATCACTTTTTTATGGACACTATAACTTCCATAATTCTGCACAAATCTCTTCCAAACTGATACATAAAATCAAGGGGCAGAAAATCTCAGTCAAGTTCATTAATGGTCAAAATCGGACGGAGGTGGAAATAGGGAGGGTTTTTGTGAAAAGAGAAAACCCCCATAACGTCTTAATTACAATACATATCGAATCAATTTAAAGTTATTATTACTTCTAGGAAAAGGGCAAAAAAATTATGTATGACAGATTTCTGATATCATTAAAAATAGCCTCAAGGGGTGAAAAAATGGGATTTTAAGAAGAAACAAATTCACAGCATCGTCAATTTACAAGATATCAAATCCACTTAAATTTATTATAAATGGTCTTAATATTATCTACAACTTTTATATTGACAAGTTTTTGATAGGACTAACTCTTACAGCAAAAAATAAATAAATAAAATAAATACATAAATAAATAATAATAAAAGATGGGGGTTGAAGAAGAAAAAATTCATAACTTGTCAATTCACACGATATCAAATCCGCTTATATTTATTATAATATTCTTCATAATATCTACAACATTTATATTGACAAGTTTTTGATAGGACCAACTCTTATAGCAAAAGAAAAAAACAAATTTAAAAACAAAAAAATAAGGGCGAAGGTCGGTTGTAGAAGAAATAAATCACATCTCCGTTAATCCGCCACTAAGGTGATAAAAAAGTATCATTGGCGCGATGAAGATTTTTGACAACCCTCAAAGATGCTTTATATAGGACTGTATTATTAAACGCGTGCGTCAGAATTTAAAATATAGTATGTGGTTCATTTAATGAAACAATCACCGTACGGTTTAAATTTATTATATAAATCTTCTTAATATTATCTATAACTTTTGTAGTAACAATTTTTTGATAAGATGAACTCCACTATGATATTACTAAAAACATGTTATTACTAAAAATATTATCAAGGGATGAAAACAATAAGCGTTGAAGAAAAAATTATCGTATTAACATGATTCTGATAAAGCCAACTCTGAAATTAAAGAAGAAATTTTTTCTCTAAAGAAGAATTAGAGAAAAATGAAATTAAAAACTCTTCAAAAGTGGCCAGATAAAATTGTTAAACGGGGTTTATCTCTAACCTTTATTTTGTTTTTGTTGGTGAAATTAGTACTTAACTTCGAAACCACTCGTGCCTGTAGGCCTAGCTGGCAGGGATTTTTTTAAAACCTTTTTCTTTTCCCCGTTCGCAAATGCGGGAATATGTCCATTTCACGGGATAATCAATCAAGAAGGTGAAAGGGTGCGTCAAGTACCTCATTAAGGACATGGTTACCAGAAATAATAAACAGATCAAGAACTCTGCATCTAAAATGTTCTCTTTTAAATATCACCATTGAAATTGGAACAAAAATCTTTTGAAGACTAAATTGATCATTTTAAAAGTATTATATTAACATTATTTTTTATACATTGTTATTAAAAAGGAATGAAATTGGGATTTATTATTAAGCTTGAATATTGCATCTTGCTTCTTGAAAATAACTACACCCGCAAATAGCTGATATAACTTCAACTAAAGCATAAATGCCTTTAAGATTTTACACCATTTACATACATCTAATTATTTATCTCGTCTTTATTTTTTTACTTGAGTTATTGTACCTATAACTTGACAACTTTTAACGTGTTAAGTAAAATAATCTAATTAAAAATAAATTTTTTATGTAAAATAATTAATTTTGAAATAGTATATTTTGTACAGATAATTCAAAGAAAAACGAACAGCACGAATACATCAATTTAGAAATTGTTACATAATTTATGCCCAGTTTTATAAATATTATTGTTTTTTTTTTTTTTTTTTTGTTTTTTTTTTACTTGTTCTATCTCGTGTTTTTAATGTGGAATGTGTTTCTCACACCATTCTTATTATTTAATTATTATTATTAGGCGATTTATTATTATTATTATTTACATTTGTATATGTTTGTTAACATTTATATGCTATAATAATAAGTTTTGAATTTCCCTTTTTTCGTAAATTCACATAAACAACAATAATGCTTTCAGCCAATAACAAAATGAACTGATAACTGAATGCTACACGCAAGAAGTCCGAACACCGAAATTTCATATTTTGTTTTATTATATGTGCCAAAATTTATCATTTTAAAAAAATGTTTGAAACTTTCTGCCAAACTTTTCCTTGTGACATGTTTTATTTCTCCAGGTTTTTAGTCTTTTAACACACACACACACACACAGAGATATATATATATATATAAACCAGTATAAGATTATATTTATCCTGAACCAGCACCCCCCCCCCCATCACAGAACAAGAAAAATAACTATGTAAACATTAAAACTATAACAAAACTAGGAAAAAATAGGCTGCGGCCTCATCGGCAGTGGGTTATGTTTCAAAAGCAGCCGAGCACTCGATAAAATATGCATTAGTGGCAGTGGGTTTCGGCCAGAACAGTGATAGCAAAAATCACATGTCAACAATCAATGGCTATTATCACATGCTCCCACACCAGACCCTACGCCAACAATATTAAATGAATGCCTCACCTGGAACACAGTAAAAGATGCTAAAAATATGTTCGTTGAAAAAACCACACTCAACCAACTTAGCCACATTGCCACAACCCAAATATAAAACATAAAACAAACTAAACAAAGCAGAATCCAACATCCAATCAACCAATCCTAATTCTTTCCCGGTCTGTTGCCAATCGACGCAGCACATCATCATAAAACCGTCCTTGAAAAGGCTTTAGGAAATATGAGTCATTCACTGACGTCAAAAAGCAATCGATCAGTAATGAAGAAAATCTGCAAAATCTGAATATTTTTTTATAAAAATTAAAGGTATATTGTTTTTGTAATATAGATTACTTTTAAAATTAAACAATTCCCTCTTAAACAGATGTTTATCTGTACAAATTCTAAAATATCGAAATATTTGACTAAATAATTATATTAATATAAATGCGTTTGTAAATATTGGAGGACCAGTGAACAAGTTGATTAACCTGAAATTGAAAACTATTACGTTTATTGTAAATTGAAATATGTATTTTGTTACTTTCTAAAATTATTTTTAAATCAAGGTAATCAGCCTCCAAACCATTATTGTTAGTTTTCTTTAGTGTCAGGGAATCAGCATAAATTTCTTGAGAAATTTCATTAAAATCATTATTGAAGTTTAAGACGATCAAGTCGTCTATGTATCTGTAAGCCAGGAACTAGAGATCAGCTTTATTAATACTGTACTGAAACTCATAAAAAAATAAAAATAAATTAGCAGCTGTGGATGAGTAACTAGTACCCATACCAATTCCATTAATCTGTAAGTATACTTTAGAACCTGTATAAACGTAATTGTTGTAAAGGCAAAAACGACATAATTTATTAAACAAGTTAGAGTTGAAATCTGTAACATCTAAAACCAGTTCCGCTGTCTTTAAAAGTGCCTCCTTTAAACTATTAATAGGAATGGTAGTGAATAAATTTTCAAAATCATATGTTTGGATAGAATTAATACTATTGCTTTTTAATTTTTCAGCAATTTCGAAGCTATTAGAAATAATCCAGAAACAATTACTATCTTTATACTTATATTTTAACATTTTCAAACTTTTAAGTAAATCCTCAAATTTCCTATTAAAATTATTGCCTATACTGTTGACATTGCTGCAAATAAATCTATATTTTGTAAGAACTTTATGAAATTTAGGGGTCAGAAAAAGAAAAGGAAATGATAGATTTTTACTACGAGGGAAAGAAATTTTTGTTTGCTTCGAAAAAGCCAAATGCTTATTAATAAGTGTCTGCACGGAAGATTTACATACTTTGTAAGTTATACCATTATTTAACTCTGCATTGAGCATTTCAGCATAAATTTTTTTTCATATGACTGCAAAATTTCCAGCTGCTTTATCTACTTGACAGAAAACAAACATCCGCTTCAAATTGGTTATTTCATTTCTGATATCCATACTAAAATTATGATAAGTATAAGAAGAATTATTAAGGAAACTACACCTGAAACGATTTAAAATCGCTTAAAATATGTAGCTTCCAATCTGTAAAGAGGGGGATTGGTGTATTATATCTGTAACTTAAATTTAAAATAAAAGCATTCAAATCAGCTTTAAAAGTATTAAAACTTTTAACTGGATTCAATTTTTTGTTAATACGGAATTTGGTTCCGAAATTCAATAGATAACGTAGATTATAATTTTTGATAATGCTCAGATCTCCTGTTTCGATATGTTGTCCGGTATCGTTTAAAAACGTTGAATTTTTATAATCTTCGCATTTACATTCCAAATCCAGGTATGATTCAAGTTCTTGAGAAACTTCTCTGTAATTAAATAGCATACTACCCAGTGTTTTTGTATATTTGTAAGTCGCTAATAACTGTAATATCCTTAACTGGAAATAAGCTATTGTATCTTGAAATTATTGAGCTTAACTGTAAATGATCAAAACTTTGTTGAAAATTGCATACAAAATAAGCTTTTTCTATATCAGGAGGCCGACATTTGCCAATTTTATATAACAAAATATCATTAACTAAATCTTTAAATTGCAGGTTTGTACAATTAAAATTTCCTATTTTCTGTTGCAATCTTCTCAGTATCTTCTTTAAACCAAATAGATTATTGATGATTCTTTTCTATTAATGAGTGAAAGTTTTTATATACTTCGTTTAAAATCCCTGTATCCTTACGGATTTAATACAAAGTTAAATTATCGTACGGAAAATTCTACATGTATTTATAGTATTTTTTCGTCTGTATATTTATACAGTCATTCCAATATAAAAGAGGTAAACGTGGAAAGCATACAGATAAATTATTACAAAGAAAGTATTTTGACCTAAATCCATCAATTATTTTACAGGATCTTTGTAATTTGTTTTGTAATAGCTACAATATTGGACAGATTAAAATAATTCTAGGATACAGGGATTTTAAACGAAGTATATAAAAACTTTCACTCCTTAATCGAAAAGAATCATCAATAATCTATTTGGTTTAAAGTTTAAGATACTGAGAAGATTGCAACAGAAAATAGGAAATTTTAATTGTACAAACCTGCAATTTAAAGATTTAGTTAATGATATTTTGTTATATAAAATTGGCAAATGTAGGCCTGCTGATATAGAAAAAGTTTATTTTGTATGCAATTTTCAACAAAAAAGTTTTGATCATTTACAGTTAAGCTCAATAATTTCAAGATACAATAGCTTATTTCCAGTTAAGGATATTACAGTTATAGCGACTTACAAATATACAAAAACACTGGGTAGTATACTATTTAATTACAGAGAAGTTTCTCAAGAACTTGAATCATACCTGGATTTGGAATGTAAATGCGAAGATTATAAAAATTCAACGTTTTTAAACGATACCGGACAACATATCGTAACAGGAGATCTGAGCATTATCAAAAATTATAATCTACGTTATCTATTGAATTTCGGAACCAAATTCCGTATTAACAAAAAATTGAATCCAGTTAAAAGTTTTAATACTTTTAAAGCTGATTTGAATGCTTTTATTTTAAATTTAAGTTACAGATATAATACACCAATCCCCCTCTTTACAGATTGGAAGCTACATATTTTAAGCGATTTTAAATCCTTTCAGGTGTAGTTTCCTTAATAATTCTTCTTATACTTATCATAATTTTAGTATGAATATCAGAAATGAAATAACCAATTTGAAGCGGATGTTTGTTTTCTGTCAAGTAGATAAAGCAGCTGGAAATTTTGCAGTCATACGAAAAAAATTTTATGCTGAAATGCTCAATGCAGAGTTAAATAATGGTATAACTTGCAAAGTATGTAAATCTTCCGTGCAGACACTTATTAATAAGCATTTGGTTTTTTCGAAGCAAACAAAAATTTCTTTCCCTCGTAGTAAAAATCTATCATTTCCTTTTCTTTTTCTGACCCCTAAATTTCATAAAGTTCCTACAAAATATAGATTTATTTGCAGCAATGTCAACAGTATAGGCAATAATTTTAATAGAAAATTTGAGGATTTACTTAAAGTTTTGAACATGTTAAAATATAAGTATAAAGATAGTAATTGTTTCTGGATTATTTCTAATAGCTTCGAAATTGCTGAAAAATTAAAAAGCAATAGTATTAATTCTATCCAAACATACGATTTTGAAAATTTATTCACTACCATTCCTATTAATAGTTTAAAGGAGGCACTTTTAAAGACAGCGGAACTGGTTTTAGATGTTACAGATTTCAACTCTAACTTGTTTAATAAATTATGTCGTTTTTGCCTTTACAACAATTACGTTTATACAGGTTCTAAAGTATACTTACAGATTAATGGAATTGGTATGGGTAGGGGAGACTGGGGGAATGGCGACACCTTAAGGGAATTTAAATTTTTTCAACTCGAAAAAATGTTTATTTTTTAATAGTAAAAATTCTAAAGCTGAATCATGATCTTTAGTATCTGTATAAATTTAACCGTAATCATAACTGTAAAGTAAGCATACATAAAAAAATATTTTTTAAACCTCTGCACAGTGGCGGGATTACCCAGGACACTGGGGTAATTCCGCCACTGTACCGGGGTAATGCCGCCACTCTTTAATGACCTAGTACATGCATCAAATGGATACTAGGAAACACACAACCTACAAAAAATAGTTAGAAAGCAATGTAATTGAGCAAAATAATGGTTAAGCTTACAATTTATTTCATATTGCAAAAGTCACTCTGCTGAATTGGCTCCACTACATTAAAATGAGGCCATTTCTCACCAGATTTGCATGGCGGCGGCATTACCCCGAGAGGACAATATGGCTGAAATCCCAAAGCAAAGCCGAAAGAAGAACCGAACTTGTTCAACACATTGCATCAAAATGTCGGCGAATGCATGTAGATTACGGGTCATATTATCTTAAATACCTAATGTTACAATAAAAGGTGCTTATCTGTACTCATTTGAAGCTCCAATATAATAAGCAACTAGATGAAAACTACATTTTTCACTAGAACAAACGAACTACGTACAGCAAAGTCACTTTCACTTTAGGCACTGTTTATATTGTTGGCCGCTATAGTGCAGGCACATTCACTATCTCAAACTGCCCTTAGTTTTTAAACTAGGTGGGGTGGCGGCATAACCCGGGTTGGCGGCATTCCCCCGGTCTCCCCTACTAGTTACTCATCCACAGCTGCTAATTTATTTTTATTTTTTTACGAGTTTCAGTACAGTATTAATAAAGCTGATCTCCAGTTCCTGGCTTACAGATAGATACATAGACGACTTGATTGTCTTAAACTTCAATAATGATTTTAATGAAATTTCTCAAGAAATTTATCCGGATTCTCTGACACTAAAGAAAACTAACAATAATGGTTTGGAGGCTGATTACCTTGATTTAAAAATAATTTTAGAAAGTAACAAAATACATATTTCAATTTACAATAAACGTAATAGTTTTCAATTTCAGGTTAATCAACTTGTTCACTGGTCCTCCAATATTTACAAACGCATTTATATTAATATAATTATTAATCAAATATTTCGATTTTTTAGAATTTGTACAGATAAACATCTGTTTAAGAGGGAATTGTTTAATTTTAAAAGTAATCTATATTACAAAAACAATATACCTTTAATTTTTATAAAAAAAATATTCAGATTTTGCAGATTTTCTTCATTACTGACCGATTGCTTTTTGACGTCAGTGAATGACTTATATTTCCTAAAGCCTTTTCAAGGACGGTTTTATGATGATGTGCTGCGTCGATTGGCAACAGACCGGGAAAGAATTGGGATTGGTTGATTGGATGTTGGATTCTGCTTTGTTTAGTTTGTTTTATGTTTTATATTTGGGTTGTGGCAATGTGGCTAAGTTGGTTGAGTGTGGTTTTTTCAACGAACATATTTTTAGCATCTTTTACTGTGTTCCAGGTGAGACATTCATTTAATATTGTTGGCGTAGGGTCCGGTGGGGGAGCATGTGATAATAGCCATCGAATGTTGACATTTGATTTTGCTATCACTGTTCTGGCCGAAACCCACTGCCACTAATGCATATTTTATCGAGTGCTCGGCTGCTTTTGAAACATAACCCACTGCCGATGAGGCCGCAGCCTATTTTTTCCTAGTTTTGTTATAGTTTTAATGTTTACATAGTTATTTTTCTTGTTCTGTGATGGGGGGGGGGGGGGTGCTGGTTCAGGATAAATATAATCTTATACAGGTTTATATTTATGTGTTTTACTGCAGCTGTTTGGCGCATTTCACATGAATTTATTTTGTTTTCTGTTGATGATTACTATACTTTATGTTTATGTTTATATATATATATACAGGGTGATTCATAAAAGATGGGCAGAACTTTAAGGGGTTTTAGTACACTTAAAGACAAATAATATTAAATAGGAGACTAAGGGTCCCAGACGTATTCCCAAGGAGATAGGGGGCATTAAAGTTTAGGGTCCGAAATTTCAAATGATTATAAAACATGGAAAAATTGGTCGATTCGTTTGCGGTTTTTGCAAAAAATTTTCTTTATGCCAGTATTTTCTTGAAATAAAATTTTAAAGTTCAATTTCAAAAAATGCCGATAGGGGGCGCTTTAGACTTTGGAGTAACAAACAACTATTTTTTAACGTTATTTTTTGTATTTCTTTAAATGATTTCGAAAGCTTAGACTTAAACTTAAATTTTGATCTAAAAATCTGAGTCCTAACGAGTAGTTAAGTAGCGTAAACTGAAATTTGAAATTTGAAACCCTTCTCCCCCCAGAACAAAAATCAGTTATTCCCGATCTTTGTGTCGTAGATTAGGCTCTAACTACTGCCGCGTTTTGCTAAAATTATTCTTTATGTCAGTATTTTCTTGAAAATAAATTTTAAAGAAAATTTTCAAAAAATTCCGATAGAGGGCGCTTTAGACTTTGGAGTAACGAACAACTATTTTATACCGTTATTTTTTGTGTCTCATTAAATGCTTTCTAAAGCTTAGACTTAAATTTTCAGCCCAAAATCTGAATCGTTAGACGTGGTTAAGTTTCTGGGGAGAGGGGTTTGAAATTTCTACTCCTGAGCACAGTTCAGTTTACCATGTCCACACATTGTGTGCTGTGATACGAGGTAAAAAGACACAAATTAGGATTATGTTACCAAAGCATATTTATTAACATGTAATTACAATAAATGTTCAAAATTGTGACCACCAGAGGTTATGCACGCAGAACAACGGCGAAGAATGGAACGGCGAATATTCGCGAAAACATCAGGCTTTTCGAGCACTTCCCCTACAGCGGCGGAAAGTCTGGCGACCAGTTCCTCGGGGGATTCAATGGGTGTCTCATACATAAGAGCCTTCAATCGTCCCCAAAAAAAGAAATCGAGGGGTGAAAGATCTGGCGAGCGAGCAGGCCAAGCAGCAGGACCACCTCGACCAATCCATCTGTTCGGAAATGTGATGTCCAGATAGTTGCGGACGTCTCGTACGTAATGGGCTGGCGCTCCATCGTGCTGGAACCACATGACCCGCCGGATGCGTGGAGGAACAACGTTTAACAGGTCTGGCAGCACATGTTGCAGAAATGTGAGGTATGTTTTACCGTTGAGGCGTTCAGGAAGAAGGTACGGTCCGATTAGGTGGTCTCCGAGGATTCCTGCCCAAACATCGATGGAAAAGCGTCTCTGATGAGCATGTGGATACGTAGCATGTGGATTGACATCCGCCTATACATGTGCATTGTGTGTGTTAAATGTACCTTCACGTGTGAAGGTACATTCATCGGTGAAAAGCACAGCTCGTCCAAAATGTGGATTTAGCGCGTTCTGCTGCAGAAACCAGCGGGCGAATTCAATACGATTTGGATAATCCCCTGGAGACAGTTTCTGGACTCGTTGCACATGAAACGGGAGCAAATGTTCATCCTTCAGTACCCTCCAAGTCATGGACTGTGAGGTATCCACCTGCCTAGCCACTGTTCGTGTACTTGTACTTGGCTGCGCCGCTACTACATCCAGAATGGCTTCTGCAACAACTACTAATTCGTCCTTTTTTGCACGACCTGCATTCGACCGGGAAGCGAGAAATGATCCCGTCTCACACAACTGTCTGTGCAAGCGCTCGAAAGTTTTGCGGTTAGGCAACCGCCTGTTGGGAAATCGCTCTCCGTACATTCGTTGTGCCTCTGCACCATTTCCATCTGCCGCTCCGTAAATTAAATGCATCTCAGCCTTTTCCTTATTCGTGAAGGGCACCATCTTCCGATTCATTACTACAGCGACTTACACTTGACTCACCGTTCAGTGGTTTTTATGCCTGAATCGTGTCGAAATTTTGCATACGTGTTCTTCTTCTTCCCCATTTGACATTTGCATACTTTCTGTTTCCTTCTTCACCCGGTGACTAGCGTCAGGAATGGAGCTTTAACGTTTGCATGAGCGACGTTTCCAACTGTGCCAGTGCCTTTATGAGTGAATTCCGACTATGCAGTCCTTGACGAAAGTTGTATTTTTGCCTCGTATCACAGCACAGAATCGTTGGGCATGGTTAAGTAGTGCAAACTGAACTATGTTCAGAAGTTGAAATTTGAACCCCCTCCCCTCGCTACTGAACCACGCTCAGCGATTCAGATTTTGAGCTGAAAATTTAAGTTTAAGTCTAAGCTTTAGAAAGCATTTAATGAGACACAAAAAATAACGGTATAAAATAGTTGTTCGTTACTCCAAAGTCTAAAGCGCCCTCTATCGGAATTTTTTGAAAATTTTCTTTAAAATTTATTTTCAAGAAAATACTGACATAAAGAATAATTTTAGCAAAACGCGGCAGCAGTTAGAGCCTAATCTACGACACAAAGATCGGGAATAACTGATTTTTGTTCTGGGGGGAGAAGGGTTTCAAATTTCAGTTTACGCTACTTAACTACTCGTTAGGACTCAGATTTTTAGATCAAAATTTAAGTTTAAGTCTAAGCTTTCGAAATCATTTAAAGAAATACAAAAAATAACGTTAAAAAATAGTTGTTTGTTACTCCGAAGTCTAAAGCGCCCCCTATCGGCATTTTTTGAAATTGAACTTTAAAATTTTATTTCAAGAAAATACTGGCATAAAGAAAATTTTTTGCAAAAACCGCAAACGAATCGACCAATTTTTCCATGTTTTATAATCATTTGAAATTTCGGACCCTAAACTTTAATGCCCCCTATCTCCTTGGGAATACGTCTGGGACCCTTAGTCTCCTATTTAATATTATTTGTCTTTAAGTGTACTATAACCCCTTAAAGTTCTGCCCATCTTTTATGAATCACCCTGTATATATATAAAGTATTTTCTCAAAGATAATAATTGACTTAAATAAAAGCAATACATTTATTTTATTTAATCATATTCAACGTTTTACAGAATTTTAGCAAATGAACTAGATGTTAGAAATTGAATAATGATTTACCGAAATTGCAAGACATGGTGAAATAATTACAGCTGTGTTTCAAGATTGCATTTGATAGATGAAATCTTATTTTATCTGAGTGAAGAGCAACTACCCATTTCCCTCTTTTCCCGTGCAGAGAGAGAAAAAAAAAAAAAAAGGGAATTTCCAACATCTGGTATACATAAAAGTGTTGCACAACGAGATGCAATAAGAAAGACTAATGAACTGAAAACTTTTCTTCCTTTTTTTAGTCAGTCTCTAAATATATGCCCTAAGCAAAACACGCAGTGTGTCTGCGCTCTGAAAAACCTTAAAGATATATGTTAATTAAATATATAACTTTGAATGTAAATTTAATTTTAACTTTATCTATGTGCTTTTAATTAAATAGTGTAGTCCTGTGATCCTGTGCCCTCTTTTGTTACTGAGTGGAATATTTTCATGCTGATTCACTTTGGATTTTATAGCAGGTTGGATTACTTTACGCGGATTCAATCAACGCTGAAAATAAAGGTAGGAGCATGCCAATTTTATCTTTCTCCTTTTTTGTGAAGATGTTAAAAGGGAAAACATTATTTTCTAAATATAATTCATGAAGAGAAGCTCAGTTATTTAACTGCCGTGATTTCACAATAAAAATTCAATAGATTATGAGCAAGACTGAAGGCTGTGAACACGGCAAGTTACCGCTCTCTTCTATTTAAACTATTGTGACAATAAATGAAAATAAACGAAAACTCTTGAAAGTTAAGAAACTAAAATAAAAGAAACCTTTTAAAGATAAAACAATGGCCTCCTCCCTAAAAGAAACTTTTAATATCGAAAAATTAAATCCGCATAACTATGCCCAATGGAGTTTTAAAACCCAGATGCTCCTAATGAGGGAAGATTTATTTAATTATACACAGGATGACCCCCCAACACCACTAACTAATGAGTGGACTAAGCGAGATAATCGTGCTAGGGCTACAATTATATTAACTTTAGAAGACTCACAACTTATTTATGTGAAAAATGAAACGACAGCCAAGACAACTTGGAATGTTTTAAAAACTATACACGAGCGCGCAAACCTTTCGAGCAAATTATATTTACTCAGAAAGTTATACAGTATAAAACTCGGGGAAAACGGAGATATGATAAGTCATATCGTAAAAATACTAGAAACAGCCGACAGATTAAAGGCGATAGGGGAAGAAATTAAGGACACGCATTTATCCGCGTTACTTTTATGCTCCCTCCCACCGAGTTATGATACTTTGATTATCGCACTTGAAGCGAGAAATGAAGAGGAGTTAAACTCTGAATTTATAAAAGGAAAATTGACCGATGAGTATCAAAGGAGACAAGATAGCTCGAATAATACGTCGCGCGAAAATGCGTACAAAGCAGAAAAAAATAATACTAAACCACAATATCGCAAACAAGAACAAAATATGTTTTGTACATATTGTAAAAGACGAAATCACATAAAATTAAATTGTTGGTTCCTTAAGAATAAAAATTCAAGTTCTAAAAACCAAACAATGAATAAAGGGAGACAGAATGCTGCATTATGTTCTGAAACGAACAAAATCACTCCGGAAGTAGAAGTACAAACAAACACACAGACTCTGGGGAATAGTAGCAAAGAAAACAAAACCACTTTAGATACAAAGGTGTCTAAAAACAATTGTTCCTTTTACGCGAACATTGAAAATAAATCTACCTGGATAATTGATTCAGGGAGCTCTTCACACCTTTGTAACGACATAAACCTATTCAGTGACATTGATACAAATAATAAGAACACAGTCACGATTGCAAACGGAAAAATTCTTGCTTCACACGGGACAGGCACAATAAAATTACAAACACAATCAAACGACATTACTTTAAATGAAGTTTTGTACGTGCCAGAAATACAGTCAAATTTAATGTCTGTTAATAAAGCAGTGAAGCATGGGTGTAAACTCATTTTTGAAAACGAAACCTGTAAATTAATCCAAAACGGCATAACCTTTATAGAAGGGAAAATTAAAGGTAATTTATATGAAGTAGACCTTTACAAACATAAACAAGTAAACTATGCGAATTTAGCTCATCAATGCAAGAATAAAAACTGTATTGAACTCATGCATAGGAGATTCGGACACAGAGATATAAATGCTTTAAAGCAACTGCAAACTAAAAGTTTAGCAACAGGTTTTAATATGGAAAATTGTAAACATGAAGTAATATGCGAAAGTTGCATAAAATGTAAATTAACAAATGCTCCGTATCCTAAACAAGCTACAAACAAAGCTAGTAAAATTCTCGATTTGATTCATTCTGATGTATGCGGCCCGATGCCAACAGAAAGTATGGGAGGAAAGAAATTCTTTCTCACATTTACTGATGATTTCAGTAGATTTACAATGGTATTTCTTTTATCAAAGAAAAGTGAAGTCATCACTAAACTAAAAGAGTACGTAGCCATAACGAAAAATAAATTCGGTCGCAATATAAAGGAATTAAGAACTGACAACGGCGGGGAATATACCAGTGATGAGATAGAAAATTACTTAAAAGAAGCAGGTATACACCATCAGCTAACCGTGCCAAATTCTCCAGCTCAAAACGGTGTTTCGGAGAGGAAGAATCGTACACTAGTTGAAATGACGCGATGCCTGTTATCGGAAGCGAAACTACCTCAGAAGTTTTGGGGTGAAGCTCTAAATACAGCGGTATACTTAACTAATCGACTCCCCACGAAAGCTCACAATTCTACTCCATACCAATTATGGACAAATAAAATACCGGATTTAAGCAACATTAGAATGTTTGGCTGCAAAGCTTACGCTTATCTCGACAAATCCCAAAGAGGCAAACTTGATGATAAAGCGATTGAAGGAATTTTTGTCGGTTACGACAATAGATCTAAAAGTTATAGGATCTATACTGGTAATAATAAAATTATACGAGCAAGAACCGTCAGATTTCTAGAAAACTTTAATTCAAACACAACACCAAATTTAAATCTGAAAAATGATAGCGAAGTTCAGAAACAACCCGAAAAAGCAGGGGAAAATTCCTCAGAAATTATAATAAGTATGCAGGAAGAAAAACAAACAGACAGTGAGGAAAATACAACAAATGAACCTAGAAGATCACAAAGATCGAATAGAGGTGTTCCACCAGACAGACTCGCATACATTACTAAAGAAAATAAAATTATAGAGCCGAAAAATTTCGAAGATATTAAAAATCTAAACAATCCACATGAGAAAAACCAATGGTACGAAGCAACTAGTGAAGAAATTGCTTCATTAATAAAAAATAACACCTGGGATCTAGTTGATCCTCCACCAGGCGTAAAAGTAATTGGAAATAAGTGGGTTTTTACGGTTAAATATAATTCAAATGGAGAAATTAATAAATACAAAGCGCGTTTGGTAGCGAAAGGCTATTCTCAAAAATTTGGTAGTGACTATTATGAAACCTTTGCACCAGTAGTAGCCTATACAACGCTAAGAGCATTTCTAGCGTGTGCAGCTCACAAAAACTTAAATGTAAACCATTTAGATATTAAAACCGCGTTTCTCCATGGAAATTTAGAAGAAGTTGTTTATATGTCGCAACCAGAAGGACATATTAAACCGGGTGAAGAAAATAAAGTATGTAAGCTAAGAAAGGCTATATATGGCCTAAAACAAGCAGCAAGAGCATGGAATATTAAAATAGATGAAAGTTTAAACAAACTAGGTTTTGTGCAAAGCACCGCTGATCCATGTCTCTTCACACGAGAAACTAACGGAAATAAAACTTATATCATCATTTATGTCGACGATCTGTTAATTTCAGGAGATACTAAGGAAATAAATGAAATAATGAAACAACTTAGTAAAGAATACGAAGTGAAAAATTTAGGTATGGTAAATTACTACTTAGGCATAAACATAAAAAGAATTAAAGAAGGAACTTATGCACTTGATCAGGAAAATAAAATAAAAGAACTGATTGAAAAATTTAATTTAAAGGACTCTAAACCTTGTGATACTCCGATGGAGGCAGGTTACTTAAACTTAGATGACGATGAAAATTTACTACCTAATAATCATAAGTATAGACAAGCCATAGGGGCATTGCTATACATAGCTACGATAACTCGTCCAGATATTTCAGCGGCTATTAACATCCTTAGTCGCAGAAATGAGAAACCAAGAGAAAAAGACTGGAGGGCAGTCAAGAGGGTTATAAGATATTTAAAAACAACACAAGAATTAAAATTAGTTATAAGCAACGAATATGATCCGATTCTGACGACATTTGCAGATTCAGATTGGGCAGGAGATAAAAGTGATCGAAAATCAACCACAGGAAATTTAAGTAAATTAGGAAATGCAGCGATTTCCTGGTCAACAAAAAAGCAAAACTCAGTTGCATTATCATCTGCTGAGGCTGAGTATATTTCCGCAGCCACATCAGCACAAGAAACCATATGGTTGATAAAGCTATTAAAGGATCTAGATTTAAACCAAAACCTACCAATTATTCTGTATGAGGATAATGTGTCATGCATCAAGATGACTCAAAATTATAAACATCATTCAAAAACAAAGCACGTGGATATCAAATTTAATTCAATTAAAGATTTACGAGAGAAGGGAATCATATAATTAGAATATTGTCCCAGTAAGGAAATGACTGCAGACATCTTTACGAAGCCCCTTCCCAAACCTGACTTTATCAAACACAGAGACAACTTGAACTTAAGAACTATTGCAACTTCAGAAATCAAGCAGGGGTGTTAGAAATTGAATAATGATTTACCGAAATTGCAAGACATGGTGAAATAATTACAGCTGTGTTTCAAGATTGCATTTGATAGATGAAATCTTATTTTATCTGAGTGAAGAGCAACTACCCATTTCCCTCTTTTCCCGTGCAGAGAGAGAAAAAAAAAAGGGGAATTTCCAACATCTGGTATACATAAAAGTGTTGCACAACGAGATGCAATAAGAAAGACTAATGAACTGAAAACTTTTCTTCCTTTTTTTAGTCAGTCTCTAAATATATGCCCTAAGCAAAACACGCAGTGTGTCTGCGCTCTGAAAAACCTTAAAGATATATGTTAATTAAATATATAACTTTGAATGTAAATTTAATTTTAACTTTATCTATGTGCTTTTAATTAAATAGTGTAGTCCTGTGATCCTGTGCCCTCTTTTGTTACTGAGTGGAATATTTTCATGCTGATTCACTTTGGATTTTATAGCAGGTTGGATTACCTTACGCGGATTCAATCAACGCTGAAAATAAAGGTAGGAGCATGCCAATTTTATCTTTCTCCTTTTTTGTGAAGATGTTAAAAGGGAAAACATTATTTTCTAAATATAATTCATGAAGAGAAGCTCAGTTATTTAACTGCCGTGATTTTACAATAAAAATTCAATACTAGAGTCCTGCACGGGTCGGGTTGTACCCGACCCGAACTCGCAAATTCCATTTTAAGTCAACCCACAACCCGACCAGAACCCGACAAAAATGTTTAATGAGAAATAAATGGTAGCCATTATTTTTTAGCCAAAGAAGCGAGTAAGGCTTCAGTGTGGCTACCTTTCTTAATTACACGCCTGTAGGCTGTTATCTGTTACTTTTTTCCTTCTCCTGCATCCCGTCCCGTGAAATAGACATCAAGCCCGCATTCTATTTCCAAATGCATGAAATTTAAATGCACTACTATTTAAGTGCACCTGAATCAAACAGCATTTCCCTCCTTTTTTCTTTTCAGTAAATATATTGCATCTGAAATGCATTATATTAACCTTAATTCATTGCTCCCGGATGACGATATTTTTTAATAGAGTTGTCTCAGATGTTGTCATCAAACACCAACTTTGACAAAGTATATAACATTGTTCGATTTTTTAGTATCTGAATAAGAATACCTGCACGTTTTACGCATTTGAGATTAAAATTATTTCCTGAATGAGTAAGAAAGGTGTGAATTAGGATATGAGTACAGCATTAAATAAATATATATCTGTATTAACAATTATTTTCTGTTCTTAGACAAAGACATTCAGAGACACTTTTCGTCATTTTATGGCACGAAATTTAATTTATACATTACATTTATGAAAAAGAAAAAAAAATCCTTGGGGTGAAAGAATATACGGGGCATTCTCACAATCTTTTGACTTATACTGGAGAACATCCCATTGTATGATTGCATAACAATATTAACGAGATAAATAAGTTTTGGACGATGTTGGGGGTCCAAATACCGGGAAAACTCCTATACCGTCACGTGCCCATGATGCTGATTTTTAAGTCTGGAGCTGTCTGCGTAAAATTCTTTCATTAAAAGGAATTCGAAGAAATTTTTTTTTCGAAAATGGGACAATTTTTTTATATAAATATGTAGCAAAAAATTAACCTGCACACATTTTTACGGTTGATATTATTTTTTGAACACTGTCCCTGGGTTTCAGATTCCTTACCATCCCTCTTGTTAAACTTACACAGAAACTCACTTCAGATGCAGCCACAGAATTTTTTTCAAGTTTTTTTCTCATGCAGAAGTATGCTAGAGAAAGAATGTCTAAAATTCTTTGACAGGAAATTTAGTGCAGAATTTAAATAAGCATTTAAATAACAATTTCCAGCATCATGGCTTTATTGGTAGTCTTACCGTCTCCAAGGTTTATTCCTGCACTTTTCGAGGCAAATTGAGTTTTTTTTTAATTTAATGTAACTAAATGTAACTAACCAATGTAAATAACTGTTTCTAAAAATCAATGAACATTGCGGCTATCACTTAGTCTTAACACGATTTACCTAAAGATAGTGGCAATTTTCCTTACCGTCCCTTTCTTCCTATACCATCCCCCTTTTTTTACCCTTCCGTTCCTTCTTTAACACACCTTTAAGACATTGTTATACTAAATTTTGTACTAAAAATACTACATTGTTATTATTTCTTATTTGAATGTCCTGTGGGTACTATGCAAATAAATTATAAGTAAAAATTTAGAAGAAAATAGAAAGTTATAGTGGTACACTGCAAATAGAGGCGTCTTAAATTAAGACACATATGTGACTGAAAAGGTATTTCAGACACTTAAGTATCTGAATCTGAAAATTCAGTCATGATAGATGTCTTAATTTAAAACATATAAGTGTCTTACTATGATCATGGTGTAAACGAACTGAGAAAGGTGTCTAAAAAATCTGCAAGTGTCTACTTTTAAGACACTTTGTAACTCCGTTCCGCATTAACCACCAGGGGGCACTCTAGTTGCGCATGCGTTTTAGATGCCTTTCGTTCGAATTGGATGTTCGTTTGTAATTCAAACTGAGCGTTAGTTTTATCTACGCGTACATTTTAACTAATAATTTATTTTGACTTGATTCGGTTTTTGCGGAATGTGAAGTTCCAGGATTTAATCCGTATCGAAATAGTGATATTCCATATTAATGAAAGGTGTCGAGCAATAACAATAATATAGTGTTCTTCGTCTCGTCAAAGCAGGTAAACAGAACTGTTGTCTGGCGGGCTATGTTTTTAGGATGGAAATATTCCATTCTTTTAACAGAGCTAGCCGGATGTGCAAATGGATTTTCTTTTTTAAATATCAAAGTCTGCTTTACTCATGGATACTAACGTAGCCTCCAATCCGGACGTCGCCTGGGTGGATGTGATTTTGGAATAATCACACCTTTTTCCAGGTAAGTGGACCTTTCACTATGTATTGAAAACTCTCTGCGAATGGTTTCTCTTTAAATAGTGACCTCACACGAGTCTATAGCTTTATTAGTTCCTGAGTTATGCCAAAATTTGTTTAAAGCATTTTGCCTATGGGATTTCCATGTTAAAATTTTATCTTGCTAATATTTAAATTTCTACTATTCAAATCATCTGCAATCATATTTCTGTATTATTTTACATCCGATGTTATCCTTAAAATAAGTTTTGGCAAGTCTGCATGGTGTATTAGTTGTTACTGAATCTATTGAGATACACCATCCTAAGCCTTCTTTCTCTGTTTACTCGCACGCCATTACTTTAAAAATAGCAGTGACAGCACCTGTTGATCGGCTCATAATTTCTTAATTACCATCAAGGCTATCTTAACAGCGTTTTCTTAGAGTAATTATTACATAGGAGTACCTTTTATATGGGTTTTATTTATGTATACAATATTTTTATAAGCATTTGTAACGTTCACATCGGTTTTACATTTCCCATAGGTTTAATATGTGATATGTACTGAAATTCCCAACTCTTTATAGTAAATATCCTTATTTAATTTTTATTTATTATGTATGCTTTTCATGTCTGATGACGTTTTCTTGCGTCTCAGATTTTATACACCGTGATAAATTTTAAGTTATTTAAAAGAATATAGTTCGAAAATCCTTCCATTTACCCATATCATTAATTCCCGCATACATACAGCGAATTACTTGTCTTCATTTATTAGATTAAACTGTTTTGACTGATAAAACTCAAATCCGGTCATGAAATCTGTTTTTTCCTTCTGCTATATACTTTTGTTGTTTCCGAGCATTTTTGAAATATTCTATTTCCTATATTGAAAGTAGTCAACTTCAGATGTTTTCATTTTCAAGCCCGGTGATTCACACCACAATTTGAAGACTCATCAGAAATCGTCTGAAATCTGTAGACGTAAAGCGGAGAAAATTTTGTTGGCGTCTTCAATAAATCTTCTTATTTAACGATTTAGATAATGTTCTCGCCTTATCTCTGTATTAGTCATAATGATTTATTTGTAAATTCTTAAATTCATGTAATTATGTGCTGTTAACATAATTGTAAAAATACGGTAAATATATACAGCTATATTTCATTTGAAATCAATTATAATATTGATATTTTGATTATTTTTGGTAAAAAAGAAATCTGAAATTTAAAATGAATATCAGTAAAAAGATAGAATTTTATACTATATGTACTTAAGCATAACTAGATTTTGTACTTAAAGCTGAATTATTCTATATTTACTGAATCACAATGCAGAGTTGGAATTTTTCTAGAAGGACTTGATTAAAGCAAGGGTAAACTTTGACATGCCCCCCCCCCCCCCCCGCGCCCCGCCACCTACGATTTTTGTTGCCCCAAATTCGATATGCAATTTTTTTAAAGCTTATACGTTAAATGTGTTTCGACATTGTATATTGGTTATAATCAGTATTTTGAACTAAAAAAGTAGAATAAGATTAAAAGTTAAGTACAAAAAATTTTAAATACAGTAAAAACTCTTAATCGCGGGCACCTTCAGAACGCTGAATCTGTCTGCTATTCGATTGTGTTAGCTTTTATGAGGTAAATATATATACAGTGAAACCTCCCTGTGCGACCACCTCCATTAAGCGACCACCCCCTGAACGACCATTTTTTCATGGTACGAAATTTATTCCCATAGGCTCAATACTAATTTTACCTCTATTCAGAGACCACCCCAGTTGAACTCCCTCTATAAGGGACCCATTTCTTTGAAGAAAATGAAACAAATTCCGTTTTTTCCGGGTCGCTTGAAAAAGGTTTTATTAGAATAATAATTCCGGAGAGCGCATTTATCAAACTTCTAAACTAAGTTTAGAATTTTTATTTATTCCGGTAACTTTTAAGTGTTTTAACCCCTTTATTCCTTTTTAGGCAATGAATTTAACTCTGATGACACATCAAGGATGACGATCCATAAACTCTCCTGCCCTATTCTGTCAGGAA
Source organism: Maratus speciosus (assembly GCA_963932465.1). Classification (NCBI taxonomy): domain Eukaryota; kingdom Metazoa; phylum Arthropoda; class Arachnida; order Araneae; family Salticidae; genus Maratus; species Maratus speciosus. The sequence continues at coordinate 382,218,452 of OZ010796.1, forward strand.
ACTCTCAAAGGAATAGATAAAGTAATGAAATCGTCAAAATTCGTTCCAGACAAAAAAAAAAAAAAAAAAATTGCATTTATTTATTGAATTTCGAAAGGACTTAGGAATAAAATTTATAGTAGATAAACCATAAAAGCAAAGCAAACATCAATGTATTCATTTTTTAAACTCTGCAGTAATTAACTTATGCAATTAACTTTTGTTTTGATACTTAAATTTTCATATGTTTTCTTAATTTGAAAAATATAATTTTAGTAACATCAATTGTTACATTTTTTCAACAATTAAATTCTAGATTTTAACATGACCTCCATTAAGAGACCACCTTTCGGAGCGACCAATTTTTATTGGAACGGAAGTGGTCGCTTTAGGAAGGTTTTACTGTATATTGATAAACGTGAGTGTTCGCTAAAGACAACTGTTCGTATGAAGGCTTTGCAGTAAAATCTCCATAACGGACAATCCTAAATAAAGGACACCACTATTTAGGAAACACATTTTTTTATTGAAAATATGCAAAATTTTTATACACTTATACCTCAGAAAAGCAGACACCTCCGAACGTCGGACAAATTCCACGGTTCCGAGGTGCCCGCTTGAGAGGTTTTACTGTATTAAGAAAAATATATTTTGTTTTTAACCTTATTCTACACTAGAAATTCATAATATTGGTTAATAATAAATATTGATTAATAAATATTACAATATAATACTCATATACTGTAAATTTGGGGGAATCCATTGTTAGATTTTATTTAACACAGAAATAAAAATGCTTAAACTAATTTACTGGGAATATCTTATTTAAATGGGAAAAAATTGCACAACATAACAGGGATGGGATTCTTTCTGAAGGAGTGAATCATTTTTTATATTTGGGAGTGATTTGTTACCATAAAGCAGAGCTGATTGCAGCATGGGCAAACTGGGCTGTTTCTATGAGCCTTTAGCTTTACGGGCCCCTAAATTTGGTACGAAATTTCCATAAAGCTGATATTTTAAATTCGTTTTGATCTTACACTTATTTTAACAAATATTTTGCACTTTTAGAACATGATTAGGCTAAAGAAAATGATATATTTATCCACATATGTATTTGACGGCATCGAATAGGCTTATTTTTTTTTTTTTTTTTTTTTTTTGTAACAGTATATGAAGGCAATGGGGGAGGGGGTGAATGAATACTAGGTCTTTGGACTAGAAGCAATTTGAAGTTCTCACTAAAAGTAATAAACATTTTTGATGCCGTAGGGCATATATGATAACACATAAATACATATTTAGGTGAAAAAAAAAAAATATATATACATTATCCTCTTCTAAAACTACAGAATACTGATTACAATCCTCATAAGGTCAAAACTGATTTAAAATATCAGCTTTATGAAAATTTCATACCCAATTTGGGGTACGCTAAAATCAGGGGGCAGAGAAGCATCCCAGTTTTCCCACGCTGCAATCAACTCTGCTGTATGGTAACAAATTATTCCCATTTATAAAAAATGATTCAATGTGATCAAACATGGCTGCGTATATGGTTTAGAAAGAAAATGGTCAAAGATGGCTTCATATTGGCTAAAAAAAAAGGGCTCAAAGATGGCCGCAATTAAGACATTTAAAATGTCTGAAATTCAGATGTAAGAAGTGTCTGAAAAATTTAAGACACTTTAAAACGTCTTAAAATTGAACACTCGTGTTTCAGACACTTAAATGTCTGAATTTCAGACATTTCAGTTTACAGTGTAAAATGGTAAAGAAAATTAAACTCGCAAGTTTAACTTAAACCTCAGTTAAATAAAAAATTTTCGCTGTTGACCATTTTTTCTTTATTTTTAATCATTAAGGCATTCGTCTATCAGATTAAAATGTTATTTTAGCAAATTTAATTTCACCAGATTTTTATTCCCGAAAGTCAAAAGATTGTGAGAATGCCCCATACATTAAAATTGCTATAACGATGGCGAAGGGTAAGGTACCACATCTTTTATTTGTTATAACAAAGTTCTCGCTGTAATCGAGATTAAAGTTTTTTCTTTTAAAGGAATCACAAGAAAATAAGTAAAAATTCAGTTGAATTATGAAGAATTACAGATTGATTATTCTGATAGGCGCCATTTTAAATTTTTTGATTTAGGAAGAAAATTAAATTATTAATGGTAGAGTGAGATTTATTTGAATAGTTTTCTCTCAAGTTTGGATTTATAAACAGAATAAAATTCTTTAAAATTAATTAAAGAACATTCTTGAGGATGTGACTCTCCTACACCCAAACTAATTCTGTACTTGCGTTTAAAGTCCAAAATTTTAAATTATATATATTTTTTTATCTAATCAACTTTTATTTATCTTAAGGCTGATCTCAAATCCAAAGGAGCTACTTTCTGACACATTTATGAATTAATTTTTATTCGGAAACGCTTGAAATTGTAAGGTGTTCGTGGTCTGAAGTTATGTAATCAAATGGCGTCTTCTATTTTCTTGGTTAATTCAGAAGATCTTTTCGAAAATACTGTCAAAGTTGACGCTTAGAGCAGAATTTCCGGACGAAAGGAGAAAAACCAGCCAGAGAAAGGAGAAAACATTTTGCCACGTGACCAAAATTGCTTATAACTCAATAAGTCATTTATTTCGTGGAAACCCACGGTGCTCGCTCTCTCCCCTCAAAGGTCAAGATGGGTGGTGTCGGGCTGTCAAGTGAAGGAACGGGGAGCTTTCTCTTTGGATTAACGCATTCGATTAATCTGCTGGGATATATCAGGGCATCCATTTTGTAGCCTGGTGAAGCATAGAATTTTAAAAAAGGTTTTTTTTTCTCTTTTTTGTTGAGAACTTTTATCAAATACTACATTTCTTTAAAAAGACTATACATTATAATGGAATACAATAATTTAAAAAAATTCTTGAAGTAAAAAAACTGTGTCTGTAATGTTTCGCTCTTTTTTAAACATATATTTTAGCCTTTTATTTCGTTTCATTAAAACTCTGCCACAATGTTTTTACAGAAATTACGAAAAGAAGCTCCCATAGGTTTAACATTAGCTATCACTCCTTGCTGTAGTGTTTCTTAAAAGAAAAAAAAAACCAAAAAAAAAACAGATATTTTAGTTTTTTGTTCCGTTTCATTTAAACTCTGCCACAAAGTTTTTGCATAAATTACGGTCCGCGAAGTTTTTTTTTATTTATTTATTTTTTTTTTTTATTTTAACCATTTGAAAAAATGGTTATTGTAATGGTTATTGTCCTCGTCAGGGTAAGAAATCAAAAGCATATCTGAAGTTTTTTATTGGTTGAATCCGCATTTTATTCGTTTTCTGATTGGTTTATACAGTAATCTGTAATTTGCCTTTACTTTCAACAGAGATGGATACTTCTGTTGCCACTATGACAAAAAAGTAATAAAAAATACAAAATAAAAATTAATAACTCAGAAACAAATTGAGATACAGCTTTCAAACAAATTGCATTTAAAAGTACATTTTTTTCTCTATACGACGGTGTAAAAAGTAATATTGTGGGATGTTTAGAAGTTTAAGAATGAAATTTCATTTAAAATGGGTCGTCAGATTTTTTGGAAATCTGACGATGGAAAAGCCTTTTCCCGAACAGCCAATGAAATGCTTGGATAATACGTAAGTTTCAGGTGGATAATACGTAGGTTTCACGAAACCTGACGAGTCGCAGGCGATTTTTGTCGCTTGCAATTTTTACGTGTAATAACACTATTAATGTTTAATTCATGGCGTATGTAATGTATGACCAGCTCCGTAGAAGTTTAAATAATTACAGTACTGAAAATTGTAAAACTGAAATTTCTTTTAAAATTTGTTCATGATGGGTTCAGGAATGTTAATGTTTAATTCATGGCGTACTTAATGTATGATCCACTCCGTGCGATTTTTTATGTCTTAAATTTTAGTCTTCGAAAAAATCATTTTCCAAATGGTCGTTGTAATTTGTTAAATTGCTTTTTTTTTTTTTTTTTTTTTGAGAACTTTTATCAAATACATTTCTTTAAAAAGACTTCGTTATAATGGAATATAAAAATTATATAATACAATTTTAATTAAAATATTGTTCTAAACAATCTGTGCTGATGTAATTTTTTTTTTTTTTTTTTTTTTTTTTTTTTTTTTTATGAAAAGGCATTTTTTCATTTGGGAGTTTATGTCATTTTCACCAACAGAATTGTCTATGCGTTTAAGATTAGTGCATCATTTCCATCAATTATTTTTAAATGTTTCAGATTTTAGTTTTATTGGTTATTTTTGATTTCAAGGGATAGAAGAAAATAAATTTAAAAATAAACTAATACATTTTGGGAACTTTAAATGCAAGCTAAAGTTTACTGAATATGACATTATACTGACGCTATCACACAGTCATATCATGACTTGTTCCATATATGAAAATGATCTTTTCTTTTGAAAATGGTGTCAGTTTCATCATCCGAACTAATCTGAAATCTAAGATTATGTCACCTTTTACGGACTTTATCAAAGAAATATTTCCCTCCGACAACACGGAGCTTTTAAATATTTACGGACACATTTTTAAATGCAAAAGCATGACGTTTGCAGGCATGACTACTGAAGCGATTTGGCATCGAATAGTGTTTACCAATCGTTGATCAATGAGTTACTTATGTATTTATAAGCGATTTTTTCCACGTGACGACAGGTTTTCATTTGACAGTATTTTATGAATGATCTTTTGCTTTTATTAAAAAATGGAAAACACTCGATCGCATAGTATCTGCATGAAAACACCTGCCAATTTTCATGTGTTGCAATATTCCTTTAAATATGACTACATTTCCATTTGTGGAATATCCTTCAATCTACTATAATCAGATTTCATTTTTTGAAACAACTCAAATTACCATGTTTAACAATCCGGCGAGGTTTGGACAGGGTTTTGAGGGCTTAGCTCGTAACGGGCACAGCCTCTAGTACATTAAAAAACTTTGAATTATTATTTAAGAGAAAAACTTTCTTAAAACTTGTTCAATTAATAAAACTTTAAATTTTGTATTTTTGTCGGTGAATTAAAATAAATAATATATTTTTTAAATCTAAGGGAACTTTTATTTTTCTAAAACCATAATTGATTTTTAAGAATTAATTCCTTCTTAGCTTTTCAAGGAGCTTATTAGAATTGGCTGGAAGGAATTACAGTTAACATTTGACAATTATTTAGTTATTTATTAAGAAAGAACCGAACTGAATAGATAGATACACACATATTTAAATCATAAGAATTAAACAAGATTTTTACAGTTTACTCCTGCCTGTTTATAAAGGACGGTTTAAATTGCGTTGACAAGCGATATCTACATTTTGCTTTTACTTTTAAGAATATACAAAGTGTTTTTAAACTAATGGAATAAACTTTCAGGTGTACTTGTGAAAGGAAGTAGGTCACAATTCACTTGTTTAGTAAAAAATGCATTGTGCTTCGCTAGACGTTTTAGTTCACAAATTTAACAATAATGAAGATACTTTAGTGAGACTTTGATCATATTAACTTTGCTTTGTATAAATATGAAGACATCATTGGTAAGTGCCCTGAATTTTGGTTGGTGAAACGCTGCATAACGTCACCGACATTCCGTTTAAATAAAGTTTTCTAAATAATATTTTTCAGTGACCAACTACGCGGAATGTGTATACGATGTGTATAAATACGCGATAGTGTCAAAGTGGACGTTTTGAACCGAATTTTCGCGCGAACGTGGAATAACCACTCAAGAAAAACATGTTTGTCACGTGATCAAAATCGCTTATAATTCAGTAGGTAATTTATTGATGAAAAAAAATGGAAAACACAGTTCGATTCCAAATCGCTTCCATTGTCAGATTTTCCAATTTTATATCTTTCCGTTAAAAAATTTATTTGTAAATGTGTCGAAACGTTTTGCGTTTGTTGAGCAGAGCAGTTGAGAACAGCCTTAACAGAAGATTGCACCGGCATTGCAGAAAAAAAGAAAAAAAAATCGTATATTTTGTGTTTTTTAAAGACGTACTTACCGGGATATGAAAGTATACGAAGGTTTTCATTTTTTCAATTCATTCATTTGTAATCATTACAAGAGATTGCATTGATGGTAATTTGTTTTACGCATAACTCAAGAACTACTTGGTGGAATGCTCTGCAATTATTATATAAGCATAATTCTTGCGCTTTATATTACAAGCTTATAGAAATCGATTTCCGTTAAAAAATTCATAGATTGCAATTCACATATAAATCCCTTTGTTCCACAAATTTCCATTTTTCATATGTTTACTGTGATTTCAAATCCATGCTGCACTTGTTATGGGGATTGTTTCATAGATTTACTGGTATATGATAGTTTATACAGCATTTTTAATTTGAAGAAATTCCTTTATTATTTATACATTCACAATTTTTGTTGATAATTTGTAATGGTTTAGAATGGTTTTTTATATATAATGGTTTAATCTTACAAAAAGTTAATATATATATAAATATATATATATATATTATAAATTAATTACAAATATTTTTTTCGGAAGAAATTAGGACTTGTAATCTAAATTCTTTGATAAAAAAATAAAAAAAAATCGATTAATAAATGCTTCAAGTATGTGAATTATAAAATCACAGCTTATTCTGAAAAATAGTTCTGGAGCTATGCTTAAAGAACTAACCACATTGCAATCTATGTTGTAATGATTAAAATACATTTAACATTTAGAGTTCAAAATTTTAAATACCTATAAACTGTACACTACTGGCACGATTGACTTCCAGTTTGCTACCCTAATTGAAATTTAACGAGAAAACTAAATAATGTCAAAATAAGGGCTCGTATTGAAAATTTCAGAGTTTGAAATTTGAAACAATTTCAGTATGAAGACGACCTTTAAGCATTTTTTCAGTATATATATAATCAAACCTCGTTAACACGAACACGCTTAACGCGAATTACTTTTAGTACGAATTGTTTCCGATTGCCCCGTCCTGTTGTATATGATGTATTTAAGTTGGGATATCACGAACTACTTTTAACACGAATAAAAAAAGTTTGACTTTGAGTGTTCGTGTTAACGAGGTTCAACTGTATATATATATACAACATACATTGAAGAAAGACATATTTGCCTATTTCAAAAAAAAAAAAAAAAGAAACATAACTGCCTATTCCTTTTTTTTTAAATTGTACAATGAGGTGATTAACATGTATCTCTTTCCTTCTTTCTTTCTTTTGTTCGACTGCACTTTAATATCTTCAGATTTACTTGATAGCGTACCATTTATTTATGAAATTTGTCACCATGTGAAAATAGATAGCACTTAGCTAACGCATATAGTTATTTACAAAGAAAAAAGTATCAGAAAAGAAAAAAAAAATTATCTCAGAAAGATTACAGAATGAGTCCCTTTTATTAGAGAAGCCTACGTAGTACTAACACATTAGCTGAATTGGCGCATATTTCTTGAACATGTGCGGTGCCCATAAGTGTACCTGATACATAAATTAAAAAACCCAATTCCACTCCATCCAGGCAACAAAATGGATGCTTATATGGATCATCCCGAGGCAAATCCACCATTTCAAAGAAAGGATTAGTTTTTCTCCCGATGCGAGGTGGGGGAGAATGATGAATGGCTTTCTTATTATTTGATTTGAACCGGGCCCCTTGGGCCGGAATCCATTTATTTACCAAAAAATGGAAAACGCCATTCGTTGCAAATTTTATGCCTTTACGTTTAAAAATGAGTCCTAAAATGCGTTCGAAAGTTTCGCGTTTGTTAAGCAGGGAATTTGAGAACAGCCCAGATCTTTTTAAATGTCATTTTAATACCTAAAAAATTGTCATGTTGCGGGTATGTCATGCATTTCTCTTCAAATTAATTTAGTGAATCCAGAAAGAAAATTTTTGCTTGCAATTCGTTTGTTATGCTGAAAAAGGAGCTAAATTATTTAAGAAGGCAAAGGCTAAATATTTTGTGATCATCTAATATTTTTCTCAATATAACTAAATTGTCCAAATTATAATCGAGTTTTCTGCAATGTATTTTTACTGTGGAAAAAATATTTCTTTCTTTTTTTCTTTTCTTTTTTTTTTTTTTTTTTTTTTTTTTTTTTTTTCGTTAAAACCGAGTTTTCGTTACACTCGACTTTGCTAAAATTGAGTTTGACTGTACTTGAAATATTATAGAAGAAATACCTGATACTGCACTAAATGCTTAACAAAAAATCAGATAAAATTCGTGATTAGAAAAAAAGTCTTTTTCTAATTTTTTGAAAATAGAAAATTTTCGGTACGATTTCCTTTAATGAAATGACCTTGTACATCAAAAGCATTATACACTAAATAGAATATATCATCTGCTGATCAATACCTTTTTTTGCTGTTGTGGTATGCGACCTTTCCCTTTATCAAGGAAAAAAGAAAATAAATTATTAATTCTGGGTTTTTAACTTCCTGAAACTATGGCGGTGATAAATGATCGCCGAGACAGAATCTTCACAGTTAAAAAATAATGACCATTTCCATGGACAATTTAATAAAAGTCCATATTTAAAATCTCCATAATCGATCACGAACTTAAGGGTGTTGGTCAGTGAGATGACAAATGCACCTTACTAATGTTATACTTATGTTGGTGGAATGCATTCTTATTTTTAAAATATCTCTCCAGGAATTTAATATTAGGTAGCTTTCATTAGAAAAAGCTTCCTATTGCAGCCGTTCGGAGGAAAGCGATTTCAAACAATTTTGATATATTTTCATCGATCATGACCCCCAGACCCAGTGGCAGAAAATTTTGTAGCTGTCTGCGACAAGCTTTTAAAATTTCATAATCTGTCTGCAAATTTTGCATGTCATTTTAATGAATAATTAATCAATTAAACTAGGAATTTATCATCATTCTATTTAAAACATGGTAAGCATGATGCATTCCCATTAATTTTGCTTATAACATTTCATCATCTAACTTCTTGTAGAATTTCTAAAGTAATAAGCAGATAAGCAGAACCACACATAGGCGTTGCTTACACATAGGCGTTTAACGTTGCTTTTAAAAGCCTTCGGAAGCTTCAGAGGTCTCAAGCGCGAAAAGCACTGAGTTTTTCTAAAACCCTTAAATGAAATCTGCGTCTTTTTGAGGAAATTATTATTTTTTTAATTCTTCGGTAAAATTCAGGTCTTCTCCATGGCTTTTTGACAATTTTCGCGTTTTTTCCACAATTTTTGGACGAAATTTGCGGGGTTTTTTTTGCGATCTTTTGACAACATTTGCGTTTTTACCACAATCCTATGACGAAATTCGCGTTTGTTCCGCGATCCTTTGACGAAATTCGTACTTTTTCGCGATCCGTTGATGAAATTTGCGTTTTTTTTCATGATCCTCTGACGTAATTCGGATTTACCGCGATCTTTTGATGAAATTTGTATTGTGTCCGCGATGCTTAAACGAAATTTTCGTTTTGTTCGCGATCCTTTGACAAAAAATTACGTTTTGTTCGCGATCCTTTGACGAAATTTGTGTTTTATTCGCGACCCTTTGACGAAATTTGCTTTTTGTTCGCGATCCTTTGACGAAATTTGCGTTTTGTTCGCGATCCTTTGACAAAATTCGCGTTTATTTCCCGATCATTTGACGAAATTTGCGTTTGTTTCACGATCCTTTTCCGAAATTCGCACTTTTTACGCGATCTTTTGCCAAAATTCGCGCATTTTACGCAATTTTTTGCCGAGATTCGCGCCTTTCACCCGATCTTTTGCCAAAATTCACGCCTTTCACCCGATCGTTTGCCGAAATTAAAGCTTTTAACGCGATCTTCTGCTGAAATTCACACTTTTTACGCGATCTTTTGCCGAAATTCACACTTTTTACGTGATCTTTGGCCGAAATTCACGCCATTAACACAATCTTTTGCCGAAATTTACGCTTTTTACGCGATCTTTTGCCGAAATTCGCGCTTTTAATGCGATTTTTTGCCGAAATTCGCGTTTTTTAGACGATATTTTGCCGAAATTCGCACTTTTTATGCGGTATTTTGTCGAAATTCGCGCTTTTTATGCGGTATTTTGTCGAAATTCGCGCTTTTTATGCGATCTTGTGCCGAAATTTGCGCTTTTTACGCGATCTTGTGCCGAAATTCGCGCTTTTTACGCGATCTTTTGCCAAAATTCACGCCTTTTACCCAATCTTTTGCCGAAATTACATCTTTTAACGTGATGATTTGCTGAAATTCACGCTTTTTACGCGATCTTTTGCCGAAATTTACGCGATCTTTTGCCGAAATTCAAGCTTTTTACGCGATCTTTTGCCAAAATTCCCGATTTTTACCCGATCTTTTGCCAAAATTTACACTTTTACGCGATCTTTGCGAAATTCACGCTTTTTACGCGCTTTTGCCGAAATTCGCGCTCTTTACGCGATTTTTTTACCGAAATTCGCGCTTTTCACGCGGGAAAAATTGTCCGAAATTTGCGGACAATTTTTAGGTAGCTTTCTTTACAAAAAAGCTACCTATTGCAGCCGTTCGGAGGAAAGCGATTTCAAAAAATTTTGGTATATTTTCATCGATCATGACCCCCAGACCCCGAAACCACCCTCCGTTCAAAATTGATATATATATATATATATCTGACCTATGTCACACTGTAACTCCCGTAATTATGAACCGATTTCGATGTAATTCGGTGTGTACATAGTACATACCAATGTCTCGACCGAGTTCGTTGGCCAGCTTCATCCGCCGTTTTGTTTCAAAATGGCGGCCATTTAAAATTTTTAAAAAAATTTAAAACTTGAAATGTGGTATCAAAAAATTAAAAATGGAAAAATATTTTTTTCTTATGTATTTGACCTTTATACAAAGATTCCGGAGCAGTTTTTATTTCGTCTATATCTTAAAAAATGGCTGAGTTATAGCATTTTGAATTTCTAGCGTGGCTGACATTTTGAAACGTCCTGAATTTTGTCACGCGATAAAAGGGGTATTTATGAACCGATTTGGATGTACCTAGGTGTGGACATAGTACATACAAATATCTCGACCGGGTTCGTTGGCCAGCTTCACCCGCCATCTTGTTTAAAAATGGCGGCCATTTAAATTTTTAAGAAAAATTTAAATTTGAAATGTGGTACCAAAAATTGAAAATTGAAAAAATATTTTCTTCTTTTGTGTTTGACCTTGATAAAAAGATTCGGGAGCAGTTTTTGTTTCGTCTATATCTTAAGAAATGGCTGAGTTATAGCATTTTAGGTAGCTTTCATCACAAAAAGCTACCTATTGCAGCCGTTCGGAGGAAAGCGATTTCAAAAAATTTTGATATATTTTCATCGATCATGACCCCCAGACCCCGAAACCACCCTCCGTTCAAAAGTTGATATATATATATATATATATATATATATATATATCCATATATATATATATATATATATATATATCTGACCTTTGTCATACTGTAACTCTCGAATTTTTGAACCGATTCGGATGTAATTCGGTATGTACATAGTACATACCAATGTCTCGACCGAGTTCGTTGGCCAGCTTCATCCGCCATTTTGTTTCAAAATGGCGGCCATTTAAAATTTTTAAAAAAATTTAAAATTTGAAATGCGGTACCAAAAATTTGAAAATGGAAAAATATTTTTTTCTTATGTATTTGACCTTTATACAAAGATTCCGGAGCAGTTTTTGTTTCGTCTATATCTTAAAAAATGGCTGAGTTATAGCATTTTGAATTTCTAGCATGGCTGACATTTTGAAACGTCCTGAATTTTGTCACGCGATAAAAGGCGTATTTATGAACCGATTTGGATGTAATTCGGTGTGTACATAGTACATACCAATCTCTCGACCGAGTTCGTTGGCCAGCTTCATCCGCCATTTTGTTTCAAAATGGCGGCCATTTAAAAATTTTTAAAAATTTAAAATTTGCAATGTGGTACTAAAAAATTGAAAATGGAAAAATATTTTTTCTTATGTATTTGACCTTTATACAAAGATTTCGGAGCAGTTTTTATTTCGTCTATATCTTAAAAAATGGCTGAGTTATAGCATTTTGAATTTCTAGCGTGGCTGACATTTTGAAACGTCCTGAATTTTGTCACGCGATAAAAGGGGTATTTATGAACCGATTTGGATGCAACTTCGTTTATACATAGTACATACCAATGTCTCGACCGGGTTCGTTGGCCAGCTTCACCCGCCATCTTGTTTAAAAATGGCGGCCATTTAAATTTTTAAGAAAAATTTAAATTTGAAATGTGGTACCAAAAATTGAAAATTGAAAAAATATTTTCTTCTTTTGTGTTTGACCTTGATAAAAAGATTCGGGAGCAGTTTTTGTTTCGTCTATATCTTAAGAAATGGCTGAGTTATAGCATTTTAGGTAGCTTTCATTACAAAAAGCTACCTATTGCAGCCGTTCGGAGGAAAGCGATTTCAAAGAATTTTGGTATATTTTCATCGATCATGACCCCCAGACCCCGAAACCACCCTCCGTTCAAAAGTTGATATATATATATATATATATATATATATATATATCCATATATATATATATATATATATATATCTGACCTTTGTCATACTGTAACTCTCGAATTTATGAACCGATTCGGATGTAATTCGGTATGTACATAGTACATACCAATGTCTCGACCGAGTTCGTTGGCCAGCTTCATCCGCCATTTTGTTTCAAAATGGCGGCCATTTAAAATTTTTAAAAAAATTTAAAATTTGAAATGCGGTACCAAAAAATTGAAAATGGAAAAATATTTTTTTCTTATGTATTTGACCTTTATACAAAGATTCCGGAGCAGTTTTTGTTTCGTCTATATCTTAAAAAATGGCTGAGTTATAGCATTTTGAATTTCTAGCGTGGCTGACATTTTGAAACGTCCTGAATTTTGTCACGCGATAAAACGCGTATTTATGAACCGATTTGGATGTAACTTCGTTTGTACATAGTACATACCAATGTCTCGACCGAATTCGTTGGCCAGCTTCATCCGCCATCTTGTTTAAAAATGGCAGCCATTTAAATTTTTAAGAAAACTTTAAATTTGAAATGTGGTACCAAAAAATTGAAAATTTAAAAAATATTTTTTTCTTATGTATTTCACCTTTATACAAAGATTCGGGCGCAGTTTTTGTTTCGTCCATATCTTAAAAAATGGCTGAGTATAGCACTTTGAATTTCTAGCATGGCTGACATTTTGAAACGTCCTGATACTTGTCACGTGATAACAGGCGTATTTATGAACCGATTTGGATGTACCTAGGTGTGGACATAGTACATACAAATATCTCGACCGAGTTCGTTGGACAGCTTTATCCGCCATCTTGTTTCAAAATGGCGGCCATTTAAATAAATTTAAAAAATTTAAAATTTAAAATGAGATACCAAAAAATTGGAAAATGAAAAAGATTTTTTTTGTATGTGTTTGACCTTAATACAAAGATTCCGGAACAGTTTTTGTTTCGTCTATATCTAAAAAAATGGCTGAGTTATAGCATTTTGAATTTCTAGCGTGGCTGACATTTTAAAACGACCTGATTTTTGTCACGCGGTAACAAGCGTATTTATGAACCGATTTGGATGTTACTTGGTCTGTACATAGTACATACCAATGTCTCGACCGAGTTCGTTGGCCAAATTCATTCGCCATCTTGTTTCAAAAGGGTTGCCATTTAAAAAAAATTAAATTTAAAATTTAAAATGAGGCATTAAAAAATTGGAAAATGAAAAAGATTTTTTATGTGTTTGGCCTTGATACAAAGATTCCGGAGCACATTTTGTTTCTGAAAATTTGTTCTTTTGTTTATATCTTAAAAAATGGTCGAATTATAGCACTTTGAATTTCTAGTATGGCTAACATTTTGAAACGATCTGGTATTTGTCACGCGATAACACACGTATTCGCCTATTTCCATGTAAGAAGGCATGTGGATAGTATACATCAACATCTCAGCCAAATATAAGTTACTTTAAATCAAAGCAGCTTGGATAAAGCTGACTAATTTCGCGAAATTCTCATTCATAATGATTTAGTATTGATAAAAATTAGTATTGAATCTCCTATATTCGGTTTCCACAAAATTGAGCTTCGTGTGTTTGAATAATATAAGTTGGCTTTTTTAAAATAAGGAATTTGAAAGCTACCTCTTCCTCCCGGCACTGGCCGGAAGGACTTTTTAAATTGACTTCATTAGTGCAGACAATAATTGTCCGCAAAAGATTTTTTGTGTCCGCGACTATGTCGCCGTGTCGCGGTGTTTCTGCCACTGGGCCCCCAGACCCCGAAACTACACTCCGTTCAAAAGTTTATATATATATATATATATATATATATATATATATATATATATATATATCTGATCTTTGTCACACTCTAACTCTCGTATTTATGAACCGATTTGAGTGTAACTCGGTTTGTACATAGTACATACCAATGTCTCGACCGAGTTCGTTGGCCAGCTTCATCCGCCTTTTTGTTTCAAAATGGCGGCCATTTAAATTTAAAAAAAAAATTAAAATTTGAAATGCGGTACCAAAAAATTGAAAATAGGAAAATATTTTTTTCTTATGTGTTTGACCTTTATACAAAGATTCCGGAGCAGTTTTTGTTTCGTCTATATCTTAAAAAATGGGTGAGTTATAGCACTTTGAATTTCTAGTGTGGCTGACATTTTGAAACGTCCTGATTTTTGTCACGCGACAACTCTCGTATTTATGAACTGATTTGTATGTAACTCGATGTGTACATAGTACATACCAATGTCTCGACCGAGTTCGTTGGCCAGCTTAATCCGCCATTTTGTTTCAAAATGGCGGCCATTTAAAAAATTTTTAAAAACTTAATTTGAAATAAGGTACCAAAAAATTGAAAATGGGAAAATATTTTTTTTCTTATGTGTTTGACCTTTATACAAAGATTCCGGTGCAGTTTTTGTTTCATCTATATCTTAAAAAATGGCTGAGTCATAGCACTTTGAATTTCTAACATGGCTGACACTTTGAAACGTCCTGATTTTTGTCACGCGTTAACAGGCGTATTTCTGAACCGATATGCATGTACCTTGGTGTGTACGTAGTACATATCAATCTCTCGACCGAGTTTGTTGGGCAGCTGCATCCGCCATCTTGTTTCAAATTGGCGGCCATTAAAAAAAAAATTTAAAAAAAAGTTAAATTTAAAATGAGGTACCGAAAAATTGGAAAAGAAAATGATTTTTTTCTTATGTGTTTGACCTTAATACAAAGATTCCGGAACAGTTTTTGTTTTGTCTGTATCTAAAAAAATAGCTGAGCTATAGCATTTTGAATTTCTATTGTGGATGACATTTTGAAATGACCTGATTTTTGTCACGCGATAACAGGTGTATTTATGAACCGATTTGGATGTATCTTGATGTGTACATTGTACATAACAATCTCTCGACCGAGTTCGTTGGCCAGTTTCATCTGCCATCTTGTTTCAAAATGGTGGCCATATAAAAAATTAAAAAAAATAATTTAAAATAAAGTATCAAAAAATCGAAAAATGAAAAATATTTTTTTTATGTGTTTGACCTTGAACAAAAATTCCGGAGCAGTTTTTGTTTTGTATATATCTTAAAAAATGGTTGTGTTATAGCACTTTGAATTTCTAGCATGGCTGACATTTTGAAACGATCTGATATTTGTCACGCTATAACACATGTATTTATTAACCTTCTTGGATGTAAGAAGGCATGTGGATCGAATATAGCAATGTCTCAATCAAGTTTGCTGACCAGCTTCATCCGCCATATTGTTTCAAAATGGCGGCCATTAAATTAAAAAATATATATTTAAAGTGAGGTGCAAAAAAATTAGAAATTGAAAATGGTTTCTTTATTAAGTATTTGACCTTGATATAAGGATTCCGGTGCATTTTTTGTTTTGTCTTTTTCTTAAAAAATGGCTCAGGTATAGCAGTTTGAATTTCTTTATGTGGGTGACATTTTGAAAAATCTGATTTTTTGCCTGCGACAGCACTCGTATATATCAACCGATTCCGATGTGAGTGAGCATGTGCACAGCAATTACTAAGGTCTCGACCAAGTTCACTGGTTAGCCTCATCCACCATGCTGTCTTAAAATGACAGGCACTTCAAGATATCGCCGAATTTGGTAACCCAATATAAGTTACTTTAAATGAAAGCAGCTTGGATAAAGCTGACTAATTTCGCGAAATTCTCATTCATAACGAATTAGTATTGATAAAAATTAGTATCGAATCGCCTGTTATCGGTTTCAATCAAATTGAGCTTCGTGTGTTTGAATAATATAAGCTGGCTTTTTAAAAATAAGGAATGTGAAAGCTACCTCTTTCTCCCGGCACTGGCCGGAAGGACTTTTTAACTTCTTTTTTCTGTGTACTCTTCTTACGATTCCTGCGCGTGTCAGGTTGTACCGAACCCGAAATTTTTATTTGAAGTCAACCCGCAACCCGACAAATTTCAACCCACACCCGACCCGAACCCGAAATGAAATGAGTAAATCATATTTTAATACAATTATGAAAAATAATCTATAAAAATACAGCTCTAATACCAATTTTATATTTTATATGGAAAAATAGCGAAATCTATATTCTTTATTATTGTAATATAGTAAATCCTCTGAATAGCGGGCACCTCGGGATCGTTGAATAAAATTGTCCTGGCATAGGATTTGGTTGTCCTTAATTTTCTGTTTTCGTGTCGGGATGACTAATTTTTTTTTTTTTTTTCTGCGGGTGGGGGTAAACTCTAGAATATTTCTTGCTGGTTCACATTTAGTTTTTTTTTTTTTTTTTTTGGAAGTCGAGTATTTTCACAAAAAAATTTAACAGAACTATGTTTCAGATGAAAATAAATAACGTAATATGAATGAGCATGTATTCTATTAACTGCATCAGAAATAAAATGTATATACGAAATGTGATCATAGATTATTCTTTCTTTACGAACCGCTTTCGAACTGTTCTTTAAACCGTTTTTTCGTGCTTCAGAATATGAAAGATATAACCGACATTCCGTTTTTGATACACGCAAAAATACATGCATCGTATTTGTGATAGTTTATGCACACATACAAATGTTTTGTTGTGTGTAGATTGCGAGGTGCCTACTATTCAGAGGTATAAGCGTACAAACATGTGTTAGGAATTGAAAAAGTGCTCGCTAAATAGGTGCGTCTCTTTTTTGGGAGTGTCCGTTATGTAGGTCTTGTTGTATAGAGATTTTTAACCTAAAAAAGTATCTTGAACATTATTTTGAAAAATTGGGTTAACCTGAAACCGACCCGCAAAAGTCAAAACCCAACCCGAACCCGAAACAATGTAGGTTAACACGACCCGCGACGAAAAAATATAGTGACGACCCTACCCTTTTGGTAAAAGCGGGTAACCCGACCCAATGCAGGACTCTACTCTTCTTAAAGGTCGTTTCTTTTTTTTAGTTGTCAAAATATTATATTCTAAATTATATACTTCATTTTATTTGAAGTATTAAAATCTTACGCACAGCAAGTAAGTTTTTTACACATAAAATATTAAATTAAGCGTTTATTTTAGAAATATTTTGACAACTGAAAAAGGGGCATCGTTTAAGAGTAATACGCAGAAAAAAGAAGTTAAAAAATATTAATTTCCTCGGAATATATTTTTAAAATACCAATTGATTCCAAGCCCAGGCTTAACATTATCGAGGTGGACTTGAGATCTGACTGGCCAACACCCTTCAAGTGGTAACCTAACAATGTCTACATTTTTAGTAACAACGCTTACACCGTTGCTCGAAAGATATAGCGACGACTTTTGTCGCTAAAAACGACTACAAATGACGAGTATGAAAAACAAATATTATTCTTGTATTACTATTATTTTTTTTGTTTTGACTTTTAAAAATACGAAAGATAAATAATATTCTTCTTATTACTATTATTAGTTTGTTTGTTTTAACTTTTAAATATAAATCTACGTTTTTGATAGTGCATCAATACTAACGTCAACATTCAATTCGCTGAGAAAATTCTTAATCTCATTTAATCAGAAAAATTTCTTTTTTCTAATTTCTTCAACCCCTTCTCGACGAGCGTCATTGACAGAATTTTTAATCATTTATCACCGGTTTTTCAAAACAGAAATGTTTGTGTCATTGAATCGCAGAAATGCACTGATTAAATAAGATAGAATTTACAATAAAATATAACTGGTGGGAATAATCAAGGATTCTGAGCAGCTTGTGCGTCATGTATACGTACGCAGTCGTCCCGAAGCAGTTAAGAAGGATTTTAGCTACAATTTTTTTCTATGAAATGATAATATTTATCAAAAGCATTGTACTAAATAGACTATGTTATTTGTTCTACAATTCATTCTTTTTGTATGCAACATTTCCTTCTTATTCATTATACACTATAAATAAATAAATAAATAAATACAGATCAATTATTACTTCTCCAGTGTGTTTAATTTCTTGGAACTATACCGATGGTGAAAAGTCGCCGAGACAGAATTTTCGCTGTCAAAACTGGTGACCGTTTCAACTGATAATTTAATAAAAATCTTTATTTAAAATCTTCATAATCGATCGCCAGCTTAAAATATTGACCTAACAATGTCAATATTTTTGGTAACATCGCTTTTACCGTCATTTGAAAGAAATAGCGACTACTCTGTTACTGAAAATGATAACAAATGAAGATTATGAAAAATTATTATTATTTTGTTTGTTTCTTTACCTTTTAAAAATAAGCCTATGTTTTCGAACTGCATTTATGTTGGCGCTAACAATCAATTCAGTGGGAAAATTCTGGATCCAATTTAATCCGAAAAAAGCTCTTTTTCTAAATTGTTGTAAAGAGCAAGATTTTAGCCAGGATTTCCTTCTATGAAATGGCTCAATTTATCAAAACATTATACTAAATAGACTGATTTATCTGTTGTTCAATTCATTCTTTGTTGTATGCGACCTTTTCTTTTTCTCCAGTATAACAAGAAAATAAAACATCAATTTTCGCTTCTTCCTGAAACTATGGTAGTGGTGAAAGACCGTGGAGACAGAATATTCACTGTCGGAAAATAATGACCGTTACCAGATCCAAAACTTTCTCAATGAAAGAATAGCACAAAAGAAAACGATTGTGTAAGAAGCTCCCGTTAACTATCCACTGTTGTCGACAGTGAACGGGTCCCGTTTCAAAAGATCACACACAGAGCGCTAAGTTTCTTCTCACAGCGGACGAAAAGAAAATGATTTTTCTTTTAGATAGCTCAGGGCATAGATCAACGAAAGAAAATGAGTTTTTAGAAATTGTTAATGATAGTGCCCTCCTATCGTTCCCTACCCTATCATGTCCCCTTGTTTTCGTGAATCCACAAAAAAGGGGGAGAGAATAGATCACAGCTGGGAACTTCGTTGGTAGATTTTGCCTGCGGGTTTTCCGCTTTTTGTTAGAATTATGGGCACTATGTACTGTTATCTGGTAAACAACAAAGCGTCCGATAAAACTATGCTGAACCTTCAGTAATAGTACTTTTGAAAACATGTTCTAGAACGGATTAAACCTATCTTCTAGAGTATTCTTGTTATCAACAGCCTTTTCTGAATGTCTAATGCCACCTAAACTGTTATGTTAGGCGTGTGGATTGATACAGTTGTGTAAAATAAATCACGCAAATCTTATTCTTTCCTGTAAAATAATGTGCGAAAAAAAATGTATTTAGAATTGACTTTCATACTTACAGGAATTAATAATTTCTTCGGATTTCATTGAGATTTAAGAAGCGTAATACATGAGTGCTGCATTCATGAAATTATATTGTTTTACGAAAGATATATAATATGCGGTCGTTTTGTTACATATTTTTTTAAGATGAAAAATGCTTTTGCTAATATTTATGAGAATAAAAGCCTCGTTCAACAAAGAACCAGCATAAATAATTGTCAAGAAAGAACCAGCTATCTGAAGGAATGGTTATGTTGGTTTGTATTGTATATCTGATAGTTACGTTTTAATCATGAAAATCAAATTCGGAATACAGAAAGTTGAACACACACATTTGAGTGAAACGACGAATTACAAATATTGAAGGAAAATTATTCTTATATTGATGTTGAAAAAACAGCGAATCATTAGTTATTCAAGATATGTGTGAATACGTTAAGATAAAGCTTTCTTTGCAATGGATAATATTTCAAACAAGTTACCTACATGGAAACAAGGTAAGTGCTTTAGTGAATTACATTTTCAAAAATTACTGTATTAAATTTCATAAATAAGGCATTTTTCATTAACTTTATTCAGTAATGAATTCAGGCGTTTGCTTAGGGGGACATTCTCCTTACCCTGACCCTAAAAATCCTCACCCGGTAGATTTCAGATTTTCTACTTTTTAATCCCCCACAACACCCCTCCCCCCTCCTTCCCCGGGAATCATATTTCCTCTAGAGCTTCATAAGCAATGGCAACGTGGCAATGTTACGTGATTAAAAAAATGGGAACAGATGTGTTATTATCCCGAGGTCCGCCATCTTGGATTTTTTTCTTGGCTTGAATTAAAAATTATTTTTTTATTAATAGTTATAATTATTATATTCCAGTTTTTTCAATATTATATTAACCTATTAACAATATTTAACCATTGGCGACATTACTACTTGGCGAAAAAGGAGTTTTCATGCACGAACAAAAATCCAAGATGGCCGACCCCGGGATAATAACACATCTAAGCCAAAAAATGTCTGAATGCAACATTTTTTATTTTAAAGTGTGAAAATGATTGTTTATTGTTAGATTTGTTTTTCATTACACAATCCAGTACGTTTTTACATTGTTAATTACTGCAAGAAATATAACTTTCTAACGTGAAATTTTTCCCTTTTAAATAATATTCAAAATTCAAAACATTTAACTTAAAATTAAGAGAAAATTAAAAGAAGAGGATTAGCTATCATACAAATAATATGTATTGTAATTTTCAGGATTTAAAATTTTTTTTGCTCTAGTGTTCAATTATTTACTTGTGTTTCAGCAGTAAAAGTAATATTGAGCAGAATAAAATGCTGTTATTAGGATATAGACACTTTATAATTATTATACTGTGTAGCTTTATTAGCAGTTTGGAATGGGAATTAAAGAATATACATTAGAAGACCGACGAACACTATTTCAAAAGAATGAAATTGTTCTATTAAATAATATTACATGATTAATTTGAATTAAATTTATCATTATTTACAGTTTTGCTATTGTTGACATTTTGAATATTGAAATAAGATCGGGAAAGGATGTCCGCTGTAAGGGAAAATATTTATTTTAATGAATGCTTTAAATTACATATGTATAAATGTCTCTGTGCTTTTCATTACAATAAAAATTGCTTTATTTTATATTAGCTATACTTTAATTTTGAAGATTATTTGCAAATAAGTAAATGGGACGTTACCACGATATATTCTTTTAAATTATAACTTAACGCTTTTTAAACAATTATGTTTAGGTACTGAATGCACCAAGCATAAAAAAAAAGTTGCGTTTCGATTTAGCATCTGAAAAGTAAAATACACCATTATGAGTATTCTATCATAATTTCTTTGTTTATATTTCATGGTACCTAAAAATATTGCTACTAACCTGCTGATAGCATACTGCTTCTATTGTAGTACATAATGTATTTCGTTTATATAGCGCATCAAGTAGAAAAAATAGTTTTATTTTTAAATTGCTTTATTTTATATTAGCTTTAAAGTTCTAGTAAATGCGATCATTATTATTATTATTATTATTATTTTTTTTTTTTTTTTATTAAATCTTAATGCTTTTTAAACAGCAACATTTATTGGAGCTGGTTGGTGAGCCGGTCATAAAGAAATATTTCGCTCACATTTACCATATGAAAAGAAAGTTTAAAATTTATTTATTTATATATATTATATTTTCAAAATATTGCTTCTAACCTGCCACAAGCCTACTGCTTCTATTGTACCGCATGATTTCTTTTTTATATGTAAGCGAAAGATGTAGAAAAAAATCTTGTGGTTCTTTTTGTATGTTTCTTTTCAATTGTGAATTACAACTTAATGTTTTATAAACAAATAAAGTTATCAATATTGAATTTGCTACTGACAAATTATAGCTGATTCGCTGTTATTAATTGTTAGCTGAATTTTTATCGGTAAATACAAACTTGTTGTTTAATTCAGACTAATTGTTTGTCATCATTTAATGATGATTTTATAGATGTACTACTTTGATATATTTTTATATTTAAAAAAAAAAGAGAAGCAAACTCTCCGATATTTAACGAAACAATGATTTACAGTATAAAATTCGGTTCTCAGCGTTAAAAAACTAATTCATTTTCCTACACACACACACACACACACACACACATATATATATATATTGTAGCCTTAATAATTAATTTTAATCCAAAACCCCCAGAAAAAAGTAACGTTGTGCTGTTGGATAAGCTCATTTCATTATTATATGGCGGAATTTGTAAAGAATATATTGCAAATTATTTTTCGGAACATATATATATTTACTTGCTGAAAATTTTATTTATTTTTATTTTACATATTTACCTTATAAAAAAGAAAACATGTGATTCTCAGTATTCAATTTTAGAAAAAAGAAAAAGAAAATAAGAAACTCTGATTCTAGTGTACTATGTATATTCCGTTTTTATAAGTAGCATAGGTGAAGCAGAAAATATTTTTATAGATAACTTTATTTAAAAAAAAAAAAAGAAAAGAAAAAAAAACTATTTAATAGTGCGTATGATTTTTATTAAATAAAGCATCGTGTTAATATACAAGTAGTACATCCATAATTCATAAAAAAATAATTGATATAGTGATATGATTTTTTAATTCTTAATAATCATAATTCTGATTCATTTTGTGGATTCAGTCTCGTACATATTGTTCCGTTAATGCTGTAAAAACTATTGTACTAATTCTAAATATTTTTTTTCTTAAAATGATAATTCTCCTTTAACAAATCAACTAATTTTTTATCGAGAAAATCCATACCTAATCAAATTTTGATATTTTGTTTTTCGCCAGGAACAGTTGTCAATAATTTATCATTTAATTGGATTTCCTTAAAACCGTAGCTTTTTAGAAACTATTGTACTATATAATTTCTAAACATTTTTTTAAAAATACACTGGAATAAATCAATAGATTTTTTCTTTTCTTTTCTTTTTTTTTTTTTTTTTAAATCGGAAAAGTCATTGCTAATCATATTTCGATATTTAATTTTCCGGCAGGAATCACAGTTGGTTAGAATTCACTGAAGCAAAATTCATTTATTTTGAGTTGGTGTTCCCCATAAAGCTACTCTTCAGCTACAAAGAAAACAAGAGAATCACAATAAAAAATAAACTTTAAACTACCGCTAAAGTTTTGTTTCTACACGAGAAAGATAAAAAAAAAACCTAACATTGCAGTAGCTACCGCCATTAATCATTTTCTGAATTCTAACATACATCAAACTGGCCACCATGATTCTGTTGAATGATTTTATGTACTTTACATGCATAAAGAAGTTTAAACTACAGACCTTTATTAGTGATACAAAATCGAATAAGCAAAAGCAAACCATGCCTGAGTGATAGCGAAAAACACCGACATAACCATCAAATATTGTGGCAAGCCATGCGCTCATGTACTTATAAGATAACAGACTCTGATAGCATTGTCTGTCGCACCTAAAAAACTGAATTTTATAATATTATCTCATGAAATAAATTTAGAAAGTGTAGTTGCATAATATTTAGTGATGATTCAAAGCTTTAATGTCATGCTGTTTTCTGTCATTGACGACAGATGATGTTCAAAGATTTAGCCAATCTAGATTTGTTGCGGCAGTTTCTCCGATTTTCTCGTGGATTAAATACCACTTAAATCTAACAAATAACCTGAAAGAAGCATTAAATCTTTATTTTAACGATACTTTGACGTAAACAAACAGTAAGGCTACCTTTGAAAAAATATAAGAATTGCATTATTTCGTTTCTCAAATTCTAAAAATTTTTCCGCTCAACAACGAGAATCTTCCTGACGCATCGACAAGCTCATTTTTACTCGTAAATGTGGGAAATTTGGACAAATTATTTGAGTAAATTGAAATCGATCAGGATTTTCCATTTCGGCTAATGTAAATAATGTTTTGATCGACTGCATCTCTAAGACTATCTTTTCTTTACAACAATCGCAACTTGTAAATTGACTTTTAATTGCAAATTTCAGACACTGTGCCTTTATAAGAAAAAAGAGAAAACATGTTAGGTTTCTTGGAATCTGAGTAAGAGTAACATTAAATTTCGTGAATTTAAAGGGTTACTGCACTCACACGAAAACACTCGCTCGCAAGGTTAAACCTATAGAACAGTTCTTTTAAAATATCTCGTTTGCATTTCAATATTTTTAAACGATTTTTTCGCATTACATGAGGTTAATGTCATCGCTGTTTTTTAATTTTTCGATTTTGTTTGCAGATTTTTTGTAGGCAAGAAATCAACCTTAGCTATTCAATGTAAAAAATGCGTTTAAAAATATTGAAATGCAAACGAGATATTTTAAAAGAACTGTCCCATAGGATTAACATTAGAGAGCAGGTGTTTTCAGCTGGGTGAAGTAGCCCTTATCAATAAAAATGACTTCGTGAATGTGTCAGAAAATATCGAGATACGAGAATAGCCACTTGAAATTTGTATTATATATAAAGTTAAAACAGTGCTGTGCACTTTTAGAAAATAAAAATTAAGGTACCATATTTTATGGAAGAAGCGCCGCGGCGTTTACGAGTTAAAAAGTTAATTTTTTTCCAAGTGCGGCGTTTACGCCATGTGCGGCGTTTACGATTCTTTTTAAATACCAACTAAGTTTCCTTAATTTAAAAATTGATAAAAAAAATATTTAAAATCGGATTTAAATATTTTAAATATAACTTCAGACATCTTAAGATATTAAAAACGAGGCATCCTACACTGCTCAGAAAACTTTGATTAAAGTTAGGCCAATGTGACTCTGTTGACAAAAGTAGCGTTCCGACGGATGCGGCGTTTACAACGGGTGCGGCGATTACGATATTTTTAAGCTTATTCAGGCCAATTTGAGGAGTGCGGCGTTTACGAAGGGTGCGGCGTTTCTTCCATAAAATGTGGTATTTAAACTTAAAAGAAATTCTTATGCGTTTACTATGCATAATTTATTCAATAAGATATGTAAATTATTTGTTTGCGTTGATGTTATTTCTTTTACAAAAATTGTCTTCTATTCTTTTGAAATAGTAACAGCAAAATAATGGGAAAAAAAAAAAAACCCTCTTTATAAAATACGCAAAAATGATAAACTTAATTATTCGTGTAGATACTTAGATATTTATTTTGTACAAAAAATATTTATAAGCGCTTTATTTCAAATTAATTGTTTGAGTAAGTGTTATTTGAACTGATATTGTTAAAGAATATAACCAAATATATAAGAATACTGTGTAAATCTGAACGGCGGACTATTTAAAGGGTAATGCATGCTCTTCAACAGGTTTTTTTTTTTTTTTTTTTTTTTTTTACCCTATACTTGTAAATTATAATAATAATAATTATTATTATTATTATTGCCACAGTTCTAAAATCATATAATTCGGTAGACATGTTATAATGGAGTTTAATAACAAACTGTGTCAGTGTGTCATTATGAAACACATATTAAATTCGTTTTCCTATAAAATACAATCATAATCAATATTCTGTAAAAAATACCCCCAAGCATATTTCATGCTAAAAGAAAATCAATAGGGCAACTTATTGTTAACTGTAATTTTCCAGATGAGAAGACTTCAATAACTATGGTGCCATACATTGTCGAATTATTTATAAAGCTATTAGTCGGTTAGATATTTTCGTGCAATCCCACTAGAAAATTACAATAAAATTTAAAAAACAATCTGTTAACAGCAGAAGAATCATAGTTTTAGTTTTATTTTATCTTATTTGTCTCGAGGCGGTTGCTGGCATTATAAAGCTTTGTTAAATAAATATCCCATTGTTAAATAAATATTAATAAGTAAATTTTCTCAGAACGAAAGATTGAGAGCTACTTATGTGATTCTTTTTACAATATACTTTTTTTAGGTGTGCCTCTTATATAATTTGTTCCATCAGCTAAATTGAGTAAACATAAAAAAAAAAAAAATCCCACAATAAAGTTTAATCTCATTAAAATTTCTTTTTTGTATGAATTTCTTATTAACATAGCTCTTGCTGGTTATAGTATACTATTTTTCAATGTTTCATTAGAGTTTTATAGGGAAGACTGAGGGCTATTAAAGCAAGTGGCCTTTCTCATAAAATAAAGCAGTTATATATACAGGGCTGCATGCTTTTGTCAACAGAAAGCCTTTTTTCCATTAGCTTGTTGAAAAACATTTCTAAGCTTGTGTGTGTGTGTGTTTTTTTTTTTTTTTTCAATGTTTTATAAATATTTGTTTTGATAAATTATTAACTCTGTTTTTCATAATATTATATGTGATTATAAAACATTTTATCAATGCTATTCATTTGCAATCGTTATTTTGGGTTAAAAATTTAACTTACAATAATCTTAAATGCAGTTCTAAATGGTTTGGGGACTAATAGGGCATGCGGGATTGGGGAACTCCAAAGTGATTACATATAAAAGTATGCATGCTATTGCATTTAATATTTATTTATGTTAAATGTTAATTTTATCTACAAAAAACTTAATGTCCTTTATTATTTTATATCTCTTACAATTAATTCCGTTTCACCAAATTAACTTTCAATAAAAGCATTCCATGTTAATAAAGATCTCAATAAATTTTATTTTACTAAGTTTTACCAAATTTGAAAGGAAATTTAATTTTTAAAGTAAAGGTTTTTGTATAGATATCTATATATATTTTTAAATAAATAGTGAGGTTGGTTTCGTTACATTATTCTGAAAATTTTGGAAAGTGTTTCCTAATCTGTGCATGGCAATGATTTTTATTTCTTGTTATTCTTTCTTTAAGAGTAGTAGCTTACTATAAAATAAGAAATGCCCCCATAAAATATACTTTAGTCAAATTAACATACAACTAATAAAGCATAATCAGCCGAAATGCCTTCTTTAAAAGAAAAGAGAAATAATTTAGCTTATTCAACACGAAATGCTAAAGTTCAGTACTGTAATTGAATTAAATGTATTTTACATGAGCAAAACAATAGTATTTTCATCTGTATTAAAAAATAATAAGTTAGAAAACAAGCCGGAAAGCGGTTTAGATAGCAGTCTCAAACACGATTTATTCCAAATCATTTGAACGATTCCTTCAGAGATTGATAAAAGATTTTTTTAGTTCATGGATATCGTGACTTTGGTAAGACATAATACGAAAATAATGTTACGCTAATATTTTTATACTTTCGGAACAAGTAAGATTTTCCTTTATTTGTTCTTTAATAAAAATGGGAAAAAATCATATTCGGTGAATGAACAGATGAAGACATTTTCGATATAAATGGCGACATTATATATTGCATATTTGCTTCGAAACTTATTTGTTTGGTTAAATTTATGAATTATGGCAAATTTATGTAAGGGTTTTGAAATAGTATATGTTCAGAAGCATATGCGGAAATAATTTTCAGTTTTCTTTTCACTGCTATTTTGTAATAATAATAATAATAATAATAATAATATAGAGATCATATGAAAAAAAAAATATTAAATAGACTATTACTTCCTCTATACACCTGTTCACAACATCATGTGCAACACTTTACTCGTGTTCTATGAAAAATACTTTTCGTAAAATTTTAAAATATGCCGTGAAATTTTGAAGATTTAGTATCTTTGAAGTAAATATGTATTTAGAAATAAATAAAATGCCATTAAAAATTTATTATATCATAAATGACATCAATCAAATTAAAAATGTATTTCAAAATATAGATATGCGTGATATATGTAAGTTCTAAAATATTAAGCTTTTAACAATTGAATCAGTGATTTCAAAAACAACATTAAGTCCACTTTTTTTCGAAATGGATTGAAGGTAAGGTCCATACATGTAGACAAAAACTGCATACGTTTTATTTATCCGTTGCCACTGAAAATTGTCATTTATTGGAAATACAGCAATAGTCAGTAACAGTACCAAGAGCGCCAATAACAGAACGATAATAAAATGTGAGGAAACACGATGGTGAATATGACCATGCATCTTGGTGAATAAGTGCCAATGATTACATCTTTTAAATATCACTATTTTTTTTAATAGTAATCTTCTCATAATGAAATCGCACGATTTTGGAAAAACTGAATTCAAAATAGGAAATAGTGATATTCAAAATCCGTTGTTATTTGGCACCTATGCATTTCATGCCAATCCCTTAATAACTTGCGCTGTTGTATTTTGCACGCCATTTAATGTTACAAATTTAAATATGGAAGTACAAATGCTCATTGTTGGAAAATATTGTCATACATGCCTATGTTAAGGGTTTTGCCTAACATTGTATTTGTATTACATGCTATATGTTATATTGTGTTTGATTAAAAATTAATCTTATAAAACATTAAATTATTTTCCTGAGGCAGGCATATTTGATGGTTAAGATTAGACGTAAATGATTTGACTGTTTTCTAAAATACCTATCAGAAATATGATTAATATATATTTTGAATCATTTGTAGGGGACTAAATCCCATTATGTTCAAAAAGATTTTTTTATTTTATTTTAATTAAATAAAATAATTTAATGAAGTAAATAAATGATAACATCATCATCAAACATAACTTAAAGATTTAAGAAACATAGTGAACACAAGAAAAATCTTTAAGCATCTAGCATTTGTACGCGGCACAGTGTTTATTGATTCCTGAAAAATCTTATGTCTTGGACTTATGTAATTTTGAAATCACTGATTCAATTCTTTACAAATATTTTTAGAGTACCGTGTTTGAAAAATAAATAAATAATAATAAAAAAAAATTATTTACCCATTGCCTTGTTTTGCTTTCAAAGGGTCTTAGTTAAAATAATTATGGAACTTAGATTTTTAATTTATAAACATATACATAATTTTGTGCGCTTTCAAAGGGTCTTAATAAGAATAATTAAGCAACTTAGATTTTCAATGTATAAATAAATACCACATAGTTTTATGTGCTTTAAAGGAGTGTGATTAAGAATAATTAAACAACTTAAATTTTTAATGTCTAAATATGTATAATTTAACATAAATTTATATGCAGTGAAGAAGAAAAAAAAGAAAAGAAAAATATTTTTTTAATATAAAGATTTGAAGATTTTAAGGATATTGTTCAGAAAGAAAACACTGTAACAAATAGGATGATCTATTACGTTACTTTTTAAGTGCCATCTTACAATTAGAGGTTTTTGAGGCATGATAAACTGTTTTTTTGTATCAGTAATAGCAGTTAGATTCTCCCATATTGTTATTCTATGGTGATCTTTGTCAGTAAGTATGCACAAAACCCATTTTTCTAAATGCGTTTTCTGTTGCCATGAATATATGCACAATTCTAAAGTATTCCATTAGTTGCAGATGGTTAGCTAATTTGAAAGCAGCTTTTTATTGATTATCTGTCTAAACATAATTTTATCAAGAGCACATAACAAAGATGAATTTGACTTATCAAATTAGTAGATAAGTGTAATCAATTTTCAAGGACTTTGTAAACATCATTAAGCCTTAAAGAAAAAAAAAAAAACTATAAATTTTAAATTTCTTATTTGTAAGGAAAATGTACGATCTCTTATACAATTATCTGACACTGCTAATGTGATAAAATTATATACTGATATACAGATAAGCTAATCAGGACAATCTAAAGAGTATAAGATTTTAAATATAGAAATGTATTTGTGCCGCATGATATTTCTCAAATGATATTGCAATAAATTTTTAGAATATATTTTTAAAAGAAAATACAGTTTATAGATAAATATAAAGTGAAAAAAAAAACTATAGGAAGTTAATTTTTAAAAGGAAAAACATACACAAAAATTATTATTATTTCTTTTAAGTTTAACTGTTACTGTTAGTTTAACATTACAAAGTTTACCTTTAGTTATAAAAATTTTTGGATAGCAAATAACATTTATTTATTTATTTGCGTGTGTCGTAACATTCATTTGCTTTCATAGTTAAATGTTTTTAAAAAAATTAATATATAGAACAAAACACATTTAAATAAATAAATAATCATTGTGAAGAAAACCTGAGTTTTTCTTCCTTTTATACGTATATATTTGGAGTGAAATTAACATGTTTTGGTCTCCAAAAATATTCAGTCAATACAAAACTTCTTATTCAAAAATTGTGCCTTCTAATGTATACAGAAAGAATACTTGGTGGTATAATAAACACCAGAAAAGTTTTAATAGATGTAAAAGTTTATCATTCAACGTACAGATGAACTCATTTGAATTCTTGGAAGCACATATTAATCTGATAAACCTACCCATCAATTATTGTTCTACCAACCTAATTCAGGTTGAGTTTTAATTGCCTAGTTGGGAGACTGCCATCTAGTGGTGGTAAACAAAAGTAGTAATTTTCAAAACATCCCACAGATTGATAAATAAATATAATTGATACAAGTTACAGAAAACTTATAATAGTGATCATTAATGTATATTTATATTTAAAAACTATTATAAAAAGCATTGCAAAATATTTAAGTTTATGAAAGATTACGTATTTTAAAATTTGCATTATCATATATGTTGGCATTCATTATAAACAAAATTAAATGTTTTTCTTTAAGATTTATATTTCTATCCAAGAAATCAAAATTTGGGAATGGCTGAAGACGGCTTTTAAATATTTCTTTCTTTCTTTCTTTTTTTTTTTTTTACATAAAAAAATTACTTCGATAGCCAATTTTGCACCCTATTTTCCAAGTAGTTTTTTCCTCTACAAGCGTAAACATTTCAGACAATTTATTGTAGATTGTACAATGAAAAAAAAATGTTATGTTTCTTACAAATATTAAACATGTTTTTGTAGTTCATTTTTACACGATTACATTTCTTTTTCAAGATTTCCGTTTTAGAAAATTAATTTAAAATTTCAATTTTAAGCACTTTTTTTTTTTTTTTTTTTTTTTTTTAGAGATCATTTATTTAGTAGGTAATATTGAGATAATGAAATTTCAGAATTTTCGGATTTTTAATTTTTACATTTCTATCCAAGAAGTCAAAAATTGGGAATGGCTGAAGACGGCTTTTAAATCTTTTTTTTTTTTTTTATAAAAAATTACTTTGGTAGACAATTCTGTATCCAATTTTCCAAGTAGTTTTTCCCTCTACAAGGGTAAACATTACAAACAATTTATTGTAGATGTAAAAAGAAAAAAAAATGTTCTCTTTCTTAAAAATATTAAACATATTTTTATAATTGAATTTTACACGATTACATTTCTTTTTAAAGATTTTAGTTTTAGAAAATTAATTTAAAATTTCAATTTTATGCACTTTTTTTTAGAGAGATTATTTTACTGGGTTATACTGCGATAATGAAATTTCAGATTTTTCATATATATATATATATATATATATTTTAATTTTAACCGAAACAAGAATATCTATTTTTTATGTATGTGAGAATGAAGTTCATTTTGCAATTGTAGCTGAATACAAAGCATTTTGATTTAAATAAATGGGAAAGAAAACTAAAATTGAATAAGAGACACTGGAATTTAAAATACAAAAGTACAACTTGAATGAGGTTTACTGAAAGAGAAAATTAGAGTTTGGTCACTTTTTCAGAAATAGCCATAATACAGGAAGCAGAAAGAAAGAACCGCATTAACTTTAATATGAAAGAACATTAAACATTTTTTACTGTACTTTAAATGGTAATAATTATTAATATTGTTCCTAGAATCACACATTTCTTAGGTAATAAAGAAGCTGAATGCTGAATTGAAAATCCTTTATAATCTGACTGAGAAAGAATTCGCCTAGTTAATTTAGTATACTAATTTGTATTTTGTCACATTTATTGCATCGAAATTTCATAAAGCTATTAATATCATTTTTACTATACAGGACTCTACAAATTGCAGAAAATCTGGTGGGTCAATAAAAAATTCTAGCCGCCAATAAAATAAATATTTATCCCAAGCTCCTTCACCCCTATCATTGTCAAGATTTTTTTTTTTTCATATTTTTAAATTTGAACATGGATTTTCAAAAAGCACTAACGTCTTTTATGAATTAATGACAATGAATAATCATGAGTACAATAATAGTATATTTTGAATTGTCTTAACTCTGAAACATCTCGTTTATGAAAAGAAAAATTCAATTCATAAGATAAACGATTCTTGTTTACAAAATTCAATACTTTTCTCCAAGAAAAATTTCGAAATAAATGTTATAAGCAAAATAATGAACAGTATCATTAAAATGTGAGCTTTAAGGAACTTCACCTTCTTCCAGCCACCCATCAAAATATTTTGGTGGCCATTGGCGACCTGGCGACTGAATTTGTCGAGGCCTGTATCATCACAATTGTAATTTTTCTATAGTGCTTCTAACTCTAAAATTATCCTATATGTGAAGCATTTTTCAAGCTATTGTCATTATAGTTCTAGAAAAAAGATACAAACTTTGAATATTTGAATTGAAATATAAAAAATTAAGATATTTATATGTCCCCTAAACTGTTGACTAAAAAATATCTTGAAAGCTTAAGGGGAAAAAAAAAAAAGCTTTTTTTTATTAACGCCCAAACTTGATTTCTTGGATTTTAAAATTAATGTCAATTTTAAAATTGTATACTGCTAATACTATGTTTTTTTTTTTTTTTTTTTTTTTTTTTTTTTTTTCCTAAGGACTTTTTATTTTATCATAAATACTTATGAAATATGTATTTTTCGTACATAATAAATTGCGATGCTGAATATGCATTGTAATAGGTCAGGAAAGTTCTTTATTTTAATTTGAATGTGTATTTTACATCCGGAAGATTTTTAAAAGCATATATTTGAAAACATCTTAATTTTTAAAGTGTAATTAAAAAAAATAATAATGCGTCAATTATTTTAAATATATTTCCATATGAAAATTCCAAATAATTTGCCGTCAGATTTATTTTATTTTTTCAAATCTATTTGTGATAATTTAATGAATGCTTGTAATAATTTTTTGATAAATTAACGATTTCTTTTTCCAAATCTGTTTGTGATGATTTAACGAAATTCTTGAAGTATATGCATTAAATCAGAGTTCTTTTTAATCGAAAAGCTCTTAATAATCTTAACTTCTTAATCACAGACACCCCCCCCCCCTTCCCCACCGCGCCAAAAAAAAGATCATTTCCTTCACTAACATTTTCAACAAGGTTTAACGATTTGGTTTAGTTGTTATTTCTTAAGCAGATACTCCTTTTGTGCATTTGCACCATCATGGCGTCACAGCATTAACTATTTTGTCACCAGACTATATTTCGTCCCTGTCATCAACAATAGCGATTACACAAAAGGCATAACACGCCTTTGTGCGAAGGGAAACAATCCCGGGAAATGTTGGGGGCGCCTGCGGCAGAAATGCCGTTCAGTGCCGGCATGAGACGGCGTTGGCGGTCGAAGAATAGTGGCTTCGTTCTCCGTATTGCGCACCCTGCTGAGATTCCGTCAACCGGCCGGCGACTCAATCGTTTCATCCGGCTGATTGTGAGATACTCAAATGACAATACGGACTGGAGACATGTAAAGCAAGGCAAACACTTTAGGGGAGCGGAGGTCAAGTAGTGAGATTATAATACACAGGGGCATGTCACTCACGATTGATTACATTAGATTTTTTTTTTTTCCTTGCACTATGTTAAAGGTGCGATAAGTTTTTATAAGGTGTTATTCAAAATATATACAGAATTAGAGGGAAAAATTCCCAAAAAAATCTTTACATTCTCTCACTCATACTCAAACATACAAAAACACATTATGTTGATCCAACAAAATTTTAATTGAACCATATTTAAATATATTTTTGTGTAGTCAAGCAATTTTTTTTGTTGGATCAACAATGATAAAACAATAACATTGTTGATCCAAGAAAAAATTACTTGGCTCATCAAATTTTTATGTTTGAATATGGTCCGATAAGAATTTTGTTTTATGAACGATTCTTTTTTCTGGATATAAGTGATAGCTGCTAAATCAATAAAGATATTTTAAAACTATTTTTTTACTTAATAAATGAAAACAAATAAATGCCACATAGAAACAAGACAAATTTTAATAACTAAAGTTTCTGAATTAAAAATTAAAATTATATAAAGTTTCTGGTTCAAAATATGTTTGCTTGAATCGAAACGGGAAAAAAGAAAGGGTTTGGGAGTTAGAAGCTGTGGTATAAGTATGAGAAATATAAACTGTTATGCATTAAATTCGAATTCCGAAAAGAAAAAAATTATTATTATTATTATTATTATTATTATATTTTTATTGAATATTTTGTATTTATTGCTTGAATATTTAATGGAATCTAATTTGAAACAACTATCGCTACACAACTTTTCTTGAGTTAGTCCGAAATAACGACTAAAATAAATACATTCATTTTATTGATAAACTGTTGTGTTTCAAACACATTATTATATTTGCCGAGTATTGGAGCCAGTCGCCTTATTGAAGGAAATTGCGGTGCATAGAACTGAATAATTCAAACAACGGCACTTCTTTTATAATAATTTCAGAAATTATACTGATTCAGAAGAGTATAAATATTTCTCGGAATCTGTTTTTTAAAGTTAATATGACTTTTTTTTTTTAAACTAACTATTAGTCCAGCAGTTTGAAGACAAAAATATTGTTATCAAAAATATTTTTTTTTTTTTTTTTTTTTTTAAATCTCTACATCAACTTTCTTATTAATTATTTTTAATAACGACAAAGTAACTTTTTCTGCGAAATAACTCTGGAACTTTTTATTTAATTGTTCATTTGATATTATGATGAAAAGAATTTTTCTGAAATGAGGAAAAGTTCATCTATTTTCATAGTTTTGAAATGTAAAACATTTCGATGTAGTATATATTTTTTATTAATTTAAAACATTTCAAAGTATTTTTTTATTATTTAAAACATTTCAATGTATTTTTAGAATTTAAAGATAAAATATAAGATTTTAATTGTTTAACCATAGTAACATACATTTGAAAATTAGTATAATCTGATGAAGTTTGATTATTTATTATTTTGATTTTCAACAATGGTATGAACTCTTTGTCGCACAAAATCAACGGATATGTCATGAAAATCCATAAAGTTATCTCCAAAGAAAAGTTTAAAATAATTTCTTGCAAGTTATTTTTACCTTTTCTCATTAGGTTTTAAAGTAATTTATATAGAAATGTTGAAACTATAACTAGAGTTTTGTTTATTATCTTTGAGCTTAAGGATTTCTGAACGTTTTATTGTTATTTTGAACAAATTTCAATAAAGGATTAAAATAACATTAAAGACAAAAGCAAAACTTAAAACATATTTCTTTTAATATGTTAGTAATATCTATATTTCATCACCTTTTCTATTAATAACCTATACCTTAAGACAATGTTATTTGATATGAAAAAAAATAACGTAACTATAGCTATCAATATGGAATTTAGTAGTTATTCGTGAAACAAGAACAGATTGCTGTTCATAATGCATACATTTTTTATTAAGGTTGTATTACTTTAATAATAAACTCGATTATGATATACGGGTTGTTTGTTAGCAAAGAGTCATTTCAAGCTACACTCGGATTATCCTGAGTATAAATTATATGCCACAACAATCCTTTTTCTTTCCAGAGAACATAAGGCTGCACACAGACGCTTGTTTTACCATCCTTCTCCAGTTTTCGTGGAAATCTTTTATTCAAGACTTATCTGCGGTTTATTCACAAAAGAATCAGGGGAATCAACAAGGGGTCAGGAGATAAGGAGCTCGACCCTACTTGAAGGCAAGGTTCCTCTTTTGCAGGACATCAGTCCCTTTCCTTTTAAAGTCATTAAAAATAAAAACACTGCGTGACCGCAAGAAACGGCGCCGACACTTATAGCAGTTAGAAGGATGGTACGTTCGCAGTCTAGTAGATAAAAACTAAATTTTTGTTAACGGAAAATTATATTAGCATTAAACCTTAGAAGTATATCACAGAAATGGAATTTTGAATTCAAATCAAAATATATAAACAAAATTTATTTTAACATTTTCCTTCTCTTTAATATACACGACTTTTGCTGTAATTTATGGTACGGAAAAAGTATGATTTTTCTAAATACATGGTTAATGCTTGCAACATTTGTATCACAAAAGGAATAATTTCAAATGTATATTTATGGTTTATCGAATTTTAATTCTAGTAATATATTAAAAATAAAAATATTTTTATTTTAAGTCTTGGTCATCATAAATAATACAGTGAAACTTGTGAAAACGGAATCACTAGGAGGGAGGGACTTTTTCCCATTTTAGACAGGTTTCTGGCTCAGAAGATATAATTGTATGGCATTCCTTCCGTCGAAATATTTCCATTTAAGGCACGATTCCGTTATAGACAGTTTCGTTTTCAAAGGTTTTGCTGTAATAATAACAAAATAAATTGATTTTTATTTTAATAATAACGGAATATTAAAAAATAATACAATGATAATTTTAAAAGATAATATTGGTATTTTCACGTTCGATGCCTACGATTTGTAATAAAATTCAGCTTGAAAATGGACTTGTCAATATTCTTACCTTAATTAAAAAAAAAAAAAAAAAAAAAAAAAAAATCTAACTTTCATGTTTTTTTACCTTTTCCGAATCCATTTTCTTTTATTACCATCAAAAATTGTAGTAAACATTAGCTATACATAATAGAATTAAATATACCATTAAATAGAAATAAGTGTCTCATTTAAACTGCATATTTTTCACCACACAACACCACATCTCCTGCAATAAGCTATCTGTTTCTCATTTATTAGTTCATTTCAATTTAAAATATTTTCGCTGTGTCTTTTCCAATAAATTAGTATTAAAATTTACTGGTTTCTTATGTAAATTAAGTGTTACATTTGTATTTAAAATTAAAAATGAAAATCATGCATGTTCTGGAATTTTATTGCGATATTTTAAAAGGTTTTTGTTACGAAGAAATGCTTTAACTTCAATAACTCCTAGTATTTACTTACGAACTTTTGCTTTCATTAAATAACGTGGTTTGGTGCTATAGTCAGAGAGGTCTCAAATTTCCCTCGCTAATGTTAAACCAACGGCCGTGTTATGCGTTCATATTTTTACAATATCTCTTCAAGAAATTAATATTTTTAAATTTGTTTTCTGTTTACTGATTTTAAAGAATCTCACTCTTTTTTTTAGTTGTTAAAATAACTCTGAAATACATACTTAACTTTATTTGAATTGAAAAATCTTGACAAGCTGTGAATAAGATTTGAACGCTTCAAATAAAATGAAGTATATAAATATTTTATAAATATTTTAGCAACTAAAAAAAAGAGACATTCATCCTTAAGATTAATACATGGAAAAAAAATTAAAAATATTAATTTCCCGAGGATATATTTTAAAAATACGAATGCAATACACGCCCATAGGTTTAACATTAGCGGGAGTTATTTGAGGTCTCCCTGACAACACCTTTAAAGTTCAAAACATGAGATTTGAAGTTGGGCTTGATTTTTATCTAAAATATCTAATTTTTCTACTCTACAATTGATACAAATCTCTCCATTAAAAGTTACAACGCTGTCGACAACATTTTAAACAATTATATGTATATCACTATTCTTGAATATGAAAAATCATTTCATATCATTACTTCTTCTTTTTTAACTGCCGATAAACTGATACAATTTACTTTTTCGTTATGCAAATTAAATATTACATATTCAATTAGAAATTGAAAGGAAAGTTATGCATGCACCTGGATTGTTATGGCATTTTACCCTTTGAAGAACGATGATATATTATTTATACCACCTAATTAATCAAAATTTGTACCAAAATTTTTTAATAACATTTTATTTTAATTATTTTGGCGAAAAAAAAATAAATATAGAAAATGCATTTCCTTATTTTCAAATGTTTTCGAAAATTCTGGTGCGAATTCAAGATTACACATACACAATTACTTGCCCCTTATATGGTTAAAAGAATATCCAAGAATGTTCTCTGTTGTAAAGAAATACTTTTGCTTAAAAAATAAATAAATACGTTAACAAAAACAAACAAACATATACATCTTTAAAAAAAGCGTCAAAAAACATAAAACGTTCTGATAGCAACCGTTTCCGGAACAACCCTGGTGATTTGAAGAAATGTTTCTGATTTTTAACAAAATTTACGCCTTTTAACAGAGGTATTCTGAAAATTTCTGAGCTTAGATTCGCGAAGTTTCTATGATCTGAGGGGAAAAAAACATACATAAAAATAACCGTTTCTAAAACTGAAGAGTGCTTACGGCATAATTGCTTGAATTCTTCTGTGATTTGATGAAAATGCATGTTGTTGGAGAATTAAATTTTTTTTTTAGCTTAGACTGGTGAATTTTCGGTATCTTGAACGAAATTGGGCAAATCATAACAAAAAATATCAAAGAATTAGCGGAATATAATAAATGGGAAAATATGTCAACTCACAGATTTTTTTAAAATGTATATATTAAGATTTTATTCTTTTTTGAAATGGAAATATTTAAAATTAATCTTATTACTTTTTAAAGCAAAATTAATATGTCTATATTTTTCGAATTTTTAGTTTTATTTAGAAATTAACGCACACCAAAGCTGAAAACATAAGAATTAAAGAAATCTCCGCGTGATATTTAATATTCCTAATTTACAACCCTTATCTCCCCACGAAAAAATTACAACCCTATCGACACGATTTTTAACAATGTATCTATCTCTCTCTGTTTTTGAATCAATTCAAAACTATTATAAAGCTTTCGAGAATGTACTAAAGCATCACGAAAGTGAAAAATATTTCAGTCAATAACATAAAAGGCAATTAACGAAGAACTAATTATCTCTCTTTTTATGGACAAAGAAAAGGTAAAGCATTGGAAGATCAATGACCCTCTTGAGATCTTTTTCTCGTATCTAAGATCTAAACAGTTCTGTTCTAACTCAGTTTCGATCTATATTAACTTCGCTTTCATTAACTTTCTTGGTAATACGCAGTCATTATTATCAAGATGCCTGTTGCCTGAAAGCCTTCATAACATGTAAATTATTTTTATTCTTTTTGTGGTATAACAATTAACACTTTTCAGAGCATATTGATTTATTTTTGTTTAATTTACATGTCGTGTTTCTTTCAAGTAATTATTACTACAAAAGGCAATTAAGTCAGTGTAAAAATTAACCAAACAATTATATCATATAAATTAACCGGTTCGTTGAAACTTGCTGTTCATGCGTTTAGTTATTGTTTATAAAAAGAAACTTTCTAATATTTTGTTTATTTTTTTTTAAGATGTTATTTTTAAAAACTTTGAATTTGCCATTTTATAACTTAATAATTTAGTTACTTTAGAAGTTATTTTTTACATTAAATATTATGGATTTATACAGCATGTAATATAAATTGAGTTATTAATGACTGATGGCTAAGATTGTATTCGTTAAATTAATTATATTAAAACGAATTATTTTTAGATACAGATACAAACGGGCATATTTCACAAATTAAACAAATTAAAATTTAAAT
Organism: Maratus speciosus; assembly: GCA_963932465.1. Taxonomy (NCBI): domain Eukaryota; kingdom Metazoa; phylum Arthropoda; class Arachnida; order Araneae; family Salticidae; genus Maratus; species Maratus speciosus. Next base: position 382,258,219 of record OZ010796.1, read on the forward strand.
AATAATTTGATGTAATAATGGCTGATGATTCGATTATCAGTCTCAAATTTTAGATATTTTATAGAGTTTTGATACCTAAAATCATGTAAAATTACTGTTTAATGACTAAGATTATTTCAAAAGGTCATAAATACTCAATTGGTAAAATCATAACTGTCGCATTTAATGTCTGTGTTTCCTGATTAATGTTATTTTACATAATATCACAAAAATTAAAAAAACTAATTTGAGATGAAAACTCGAAAAAAGTAATTAGAATTTTTATTGTTAATAAAGGAAATTTTGGTCTTGGAAAAAATATATTTGCAAAAGAATTGTGGTAATAAAAGTGACAAATGACAAATTTTAATGCAATAAGAGACACAAATTAATATGAATAGATTCAGAATATTTTGGTATACATTTTATGTCTTTTGCTGTTATCCTGAGTAGATTTACTTAACAACCTTAAAAATTTGTATATATCAGTGTTTCAATCAAATATTAACTAAAAAGTTGTGTTTTTAAAAATGAAAGTCAAAAAACGTTGTAATTTTTTTTCCCTTCAGGGGATACAACTTCAGTAATGTTAAAAACTTGTAAAAATGTTATATCGAACAATAAAAAACTAATCCGAAAGTCTGTATTAACTGTAGCTCAATTTTCAAAAAAATTTAAATTTATTTTTCGCTTTTTTTTTATAACCCCTCATTTTATTTAAGAAGCATTAAAACACTATTTTCTATATGATAATCAGTTATATTTTGAAACTAGTTTCAGGCGAAGGATAATCTATAGCTAAAAGTTGTACACCAAAAACTACGTACTCTGTAAAATAAATATTTTACTAAAAATTTTAAGAATAAAGCATGCCCATTTACATCAAAATGGCATGTAAATACCAAAGCCAATAAAAATTCATCAATTTTCACCAATGCAAATTCACTACTTACTAATATATTAACGAAATAATTTTCATCCGTAAATGAAAAATTTTCAGACATTCTTATTCAGAGTCATTAGAATCGATTTATCTTTTATTATTCTGCAAAAAAGAAAAAAAACAACAACAAAAAACCGCATTTTGTATAAAATTATTATCAAAGTTTTGTGTTTGAAATCAATTTTTGGGACATGAACAGCATGGTGCAAGTGGTCACTAAGCCTACAATTGAGAATAATTTAAGATGTATCATATTTGTAGGAAAATAATAATTATATGTATAAAGTTTTTCAGTAATTTTGAATTTTGGATAAGTCTTTTTGAACATTTCACGCACATGTTAAAATGAAAAATTAATTTGTAATTCTGGGGAATAAAAAAGCGTTGTCAAGCGATGAAAAAAAATTAGAGAACGTCTTAACCCCCTGATTGCTCAGCAAAAGGGCAAAATTGTAATGTTTTTTTTTCTCTGTAATTTTTTTTAAATGCTAAAAAAAACATGATTTTTTTCAACATGATATAGGAAGCTTAAATACATATATTAAAATAATCCTTGAGAGTATTAATAATTACTCGATGTTTAAAAAATGCATTACATTTTTAGATTTACAGTATTTTGAATAATGCTCCTATTGCAGTGAAACCTACAGCTTAGTGGACGGATATAGTTCGTGACACTGAGGTTTTAGAATAATAACTATCTAATGCTATTTTATACACAAAGAAATGATATTTAACCGGATTTCTCTTCAATGAAAAATCTAAGAGTTATATCGTAAAATTAGTTTTAACACAGAGCCATTTTTTGTACTTTAGTGAAAAAAATCATTCAATTATTCTTTAGAGAACAGTGGTCAGTTAGGTTCCATTACTTGAAATTCCAATGAGACATTTAAAAAAACCCACTGAAACAAGTAGTGGTAGGTGGGTAGGTAAGAGGTCGACCTTTTGAAGTTTGTACTATTTGATAGAAGAACTATACTAAGCTTCATTTTCGTATGAATAGCTAGCTCTATTAGACCAATTATCTTTAGAGAACAGTGGTCAGATAGGTTCCATTACTTGAAATTCTAATGAGACATTTAAAAAAACCCACTGAAACAAATAGTGGTAGGCGGTTAGGTGAGAGGTCGACCTTTTGAAGTTTGTACTATTTGATAGAACTATACTAAGCTTCATTTTCGTATGAATAGCTAGTTCTATTAGACCAATTATCTAATGGCTATCATATCCAATCGAAAAATCTAATAATGTAATCTCCAAACAACATTTTAGAACATTAAATAGTGCGATATTTTTTTAATATTTATTTTTCAGAAAGATGATTTAACCCTTATCGGACGCCAGTTTTTTATACATGATTCTGTTTTTATATTCTATCCGCACCACTTTATTTTAAAAAAAATAATAATAATAATAATTTGCAGTACATTTATGTTGCACATGTTGTCAAAGTACATGTAAAAGTATTTCTTTAAAAAACAAGTCGTGCCAACTGAATAAAACTTTTTAGATTCAATGTATATCGTTATCAGTATTGCGCACATATATTGCTGATTAAATCAGTACATATCAATTGATATTAAAATTTACTTAGACAGTCTTATATACCCAGCGACTCAGTGATTAATATTCCGGTTCAATGCATCTGTTTAAACCCGTCATAAAACAACCTCATTCTTGAATAAAAATTTATTCATGAATCTTGATCACCAGGAAGAGTATGCATTTTGTTTATTATGCACATAATCAGTCGAGTGAGATTTTTCTGGAATTATTAATTATATTATATAACTCTGACTTTTAGAAAACTAGCGAAATATTTTCTTACAATTTATTTATCTTAGAAGAATAGTGAATGCAGGTGTTAAAGAGTGTTATTCCTTACAAGAAAGCTAACTCGTATAGGGTTTAGTATGTTGCTTTAAGAGAAAATTTCTTCAGTAACATGTGCACATGTATAAATAAATTTTGGGGATGAGCTATATTTTTTTAGGGGGGGGGAGGCAAGGAGGTTGTGTTTATTATCAATCATAATTTTTCTCTCAACTTTTAATAATTTTTAGTCAAATGGGAATATTTATTTTTCAAAATGATCAAAGATAAAGAATATTTAGTTAAAATAATAATAAGCAATGAAATACTTTGCCGGGGCCAATCTTCAGCGACTAATATACAGTGGGACTTCGGGTCTTTAAATTAACTGGACACACGAAGGTCATGAGAAAACATAACGATTTAGCCTGTGCATATTTCATGCCCCCCCCCCCCCCAACCTTAAAAAAAAGTCATTCATGACTTGTTTGTACTCCACCAAATGTTTTTAAAGCCTTTTAAGCATCAAAGATTCTTTATTTGCAATTTATTAACGGTTTTAATTTTTCAAATTCCTCTAAGTTTGCAATAAGAAGAACTATCTTATTGTGAAGCTCTTCTCAAATCCAAATTGTTTTATGACACATTCACAAATTCATTTCCGTTCATAAAAGAATAAAATTTGAAGTTACTCTTTTACATACCATAATGCTTTTCCTTTCTTCCTATAACAGTTTTTTAACGCTCTCGAAGGTGGTCTTTATTTTCGGGATATGACAGTTATTGAAAGGCTGTCATTGGGTAGCATTTGAATACAATCAAAAATGCATCCCCTTTTATAATATATATAAAGCTGTTTGATTTGGGGGTGGGGGTGGGGGTTAATTGAGAAACCATTAAAAGCTCCATTTTTCGCATTATCACATTTTACTATGGTAACAATTTTATAAAATAAACCACAAAAGAATAATAGATAAACCAATACTTTAAACTGTTAAAGTAACTGTTAGACATTTTTTCCCTTGAAAAGCAGACAACACTCAAAAAATGACACAATGTTTTCGGAAAACCGTACGATGCTTTAGAAAAATAGTATGGCGCTAAAAAAATTGCATTGCTTGATGTTAGAAGACGATCTGAAAATATTCTATGTCGTTTGAAACTGTCATAAAAGTTGTGGTGTTTGAAATATTTCTTCTATTCTTTTAGGCAACGGCTTAAAAGTAAAAAGGGAGTGGAGGATATTCTGGTATGGAAGTATTTTGTTAAACAATGACCAGCTTTGACCATATTGCTACAGCTGAAAGGCCTTCAGGGAGGACTTCAGGGGTGACACGAACTTTTATTCTCGTACAAAGAAAGCCCTTAAAAATTTGCGGAATCACCGCGCTGAGACCCCGCCGTGTCTCGAACCCGTGAAAATCGGTTCATAGTTGAGGACATCCTCTGAGACAGACAAAATTTGCCTCTTTAATTGCATTTAAAGGCTCGTAAGTGAGTTATTTATATTATAATACATATATATATATATATATATATATATAATATACATATATATATTATATATATATATATATATATATATATATATATATATAATATACATATATATATTATATATATATATATATATATATAATATACATATATATATTATATATATACAAATAAAATATAAATTTATTCCTCCATGCAAGATCATAGTTTGAAACGGTCAAAATCTAATGAATACTTTTTAAATTTTTCATTTAGATAAATTTGTTGAGTTCCTCTTTTGTTTAGTCTTCTCCTGAGCAAGTAAGATTGCTAAACACAAATTACAATAAAACAATTATAAATCCCGCCAAACTCTGTGGAGAACTGCGGTGAGATATCCTACCGATGACATGCTCATGTTTAAGGTGGAGTCTATTATGATCACGTGACCTCTCTGTTATGACCCCCGCTAGCACGTGGTTTTCATTTATGGAGAATCACTACAATGGAACTCAAACTAGGCTTTGCTGTGACCCACAAGGTTATATAGAATTACTCCCTTGACACACTACCATTACCTCCCTAGACATATTACATAACAATGATACTGTAAGCTTCGCTCTAGTGCAGGGAGTTGAGGGTGAAAGTTCTTATAGATTTTTGTCCAACTTTTATTTATTTATTTCATTTTTTCCATCAATAACTTTACATTTACAATTTGTCTAGAGTTATTTCACTTTGATCTGTGGAATAAATACTCAAAGTTTATAACAAAAATATATTTTAGATTTTTTTTTTTTTTTTTTTTTTTAAGAAAAAATATTTTATTAATATGAATATGTATGTATTCCTAATTTTGTTCGTCATATTAATTTATAAAAAGTAAAATTGAAATTTATTGAATAATTTTATTTTATATGACAAATCTTTGAAGTAATTTTCCACAAAAGAAACACAAATAACTATAATAATCAATAAATGAAATGTTAATTCTCATTGAAGTATTAATTTTTTTCTTAAACATTATGGAAAAAGAACGCATATTAGCGCCAACGAAAAAAAAATTAGTTTGTATATTTGAAATATTTTATAAAAAGGTTTTCGAAACATTGCTGAAGTAATTAATACCGCAATTAGTTTTTTATACTTCGCTGTAAAAATGTCTGTAAAAGCACAGAAAACAAAAAACAGAAATAATAATAAATAATTAATTTTCCGTAAATTTTTATTAGGTCTCGGTTAAAACCATTCAACTTAGATTTCCGATCATTAATTCACACAATTTATGTAGACGGGTGTAAGAAGTTAGTTCTTGCATAGGGTGTTTTGTAGAGACGTAAACAGGAGGTATAATTTAATATTATATCAATTTACAGCTATAATATAGCAGTTTTCGATTTATTGCAAGTTCTTTAACGTTTTTTTTTTTTTTTTTCGAAAAATCGCTCTCTTCTGCTATGATGTTCTGGTATGGAACACTTGCGTACGATGTTTTACAATCTACTAATATGAAAAGCAAAACTATAACCATCTTTGTTTCTTTTTCTTGTAAAATTATATTTTTATGCCTGTAAATTTAGAAGGTCTTGAATATTTTTATAGTTGTAAATATGGAGAGTCTACGGCAAATTTCCATAAGAGTTTCTCTGTTTTTTTTTTTTTTTTTTCCTTTCATTAAACATAATCTCGGTTTTCAGTTCCCTGTAAATTTAACTAAGACAAGAGAAGTTATTATCAGTATAGAGTCCCAGTTATTTCAAAGAAAAAAAATAATTAACAGTGCCTTTAAAGCACAGTTTTTCTATTTTCAGATGTTCTTTTCTTTATTTTAATTTTTCATAGCTTATTTTATTAGCTATACCATGCTAATTTTTGGATATTCATTATTTTTAGGTGAGGTTTGAGATGAATACCGTTAGCGCATATTTTGTTTCAAAGAAAAAACAAACAAACAAACAGTAAAAATCTTCAATGATTGTGATGCTGAACTTATTTCTTGCAAGAGGTTTGAGATGTGCACGGAGTACACGTAGATTGTAATAATTATAATAATCACAAAAAGAATCTTCAAGAATTGTAATGTTAAATTCTGAATACCTCTTATTTTTTTGCAAGAATTATTAGATGTGCACGGAGTACCTACTTTATTTCTAATAGGATTGGGGGGAGGGGGTCAGGAAACATCTTCAATAAATGTGGTGCTAAATTTTGAATGCCTTTTATTTTTTGCAAGAGGTGTGAGATGTGCACGGAGTGCATACGTTGTTTCTAAAATAATAATATAAATATATAGAAGATATCTTCAATGATTGTGATGGTAAATTTTGAATCATTGATATTTTGAAACAGATATACGACATGTAAGGTTGTTTTTTAAATGGAAATTTTCATAAATTATCTCCAATCTATGTCATGGTATGCACATTAAAAGTAAATAAATATGTAAGTAAACATATACTAAAGCAATCCATGGTTTTATTTAAAATTGCAGGACTCATATGTGATATTCTTTTACTCCATAAAGCAACTTAAACATTTAAATGAAGAACACATGAAAATGAAACTATTTTCATAGGACATTTACGTAAATAAAGAATAGAAAGGAAATATTTTAAAATGTCCAGCTTTTATATGATAATTATTTTTGATTGATGGTTTTATTTGATTATAGATACTGCAAAGTACGATATCTCCTGAACGCACATATCATAATTTGAGCAAATTTTAGTTAAATCAACGTGTTTTATCGTTTGGAAGTGCATTTAACTCTCTCGTATTTATTTTAGATACAATGGAAATCATTGGGAAGACATGCAAGACGTTAAAAACAAGATAGCATTAAATAATTATGGAGAAAATATTGATAAGTAAATTTAAATTCAAGGGAGATGATGTTATATTATATAAACTTAAAAATAATAATAATGCTGACTATTAATAGCACTAATAAAATGCATTTCTTATAGCTATGATTATTTAAAGTGAGAAAAATATTATGATAAAATTTTAAAGAAATGTTCTTCTACATTTACACATTTTAAAATATGGGCAAAAAATATGCCGAGGAAAATAAATGTCTAACGTGTGTTAGAACAAAAAACAATCGTCTCATAAAAAATAATGGGCTATCAAAAGACAATTTTACTTAAACTAATTTTAATTGAAATTTCTGTAACATATATATTATTAATAAATGAACTATATATATTTGCATTTTGATTAAAAAAAAAAAATATCTGTAAAACGTTTGAGAACTAATAATATTCGAATTTTTATTTTTATTAAAATTTTATGAGAAATGCGTTAGAAACAGATTGCTGAATCGAGAAAAGCTAAATAGATGAGTTATTTTATTTTATTTTATAATTAGTTAATTTATAATAAATCGAAAAAGATATCGTATATTAATTTTCGTTAATTTTAAGTAATAATAACAATAAAACATTTCAACTGAAATGAATCTTAGTTAAGGAGGAAAAAAAAAATGCCACAAGTTCAAAATATAAGCTAACTACTACAATTATTATTATAAAATATATATATGTAATGTTTTTTTATTTTTATATTACATAATTAAAATTGATACAGACTCTTTTTGCATTAAATGGATCTGATTGCGCTTGATATGCTTTCTTGGTAAAATTTAATCCATAAATTAGGACTATAATTACGTGTAATCCGCTAAAATAAAATATCAAAACAGAGCATTATATAGAAAAAGCAGAACAAATTAATCCTTCCGAAATGGGGTGTGTACAGAACAATAAATCAAAGTAGAAGCGGTTGAATTAACTGGCCGTAATTGAGCATTGTATAGTACAGATAACAACTTACCACCTCGCATCACACGTTAAATTCCTTATTAATAAATGAAAAGGTATATATCTTAATGAAATGTACCATAAATAGATAGATAAACAACGCGCCGATTCCAGAGAAAGTTTTATCGTATTCCATCACTTTATTTACGACTGGTCGACGTGAATGAAATATTAACACCAAAAGCAAGAGAAGTGGTGGCCGACCTGATCTAGGATGGACGAAGGAGTACTTCATCTGGAAAAACTGCATACCAGCGGATTTTATTTCTGGTTCTGGCCGCGCGAAATACCGACTGGTCGCCACCAGAGACGAAGAAGATTCTGTAAAAGCCGGCAAACGCGCGTGCTTGTAAGCACCCCACTTCGGAGGCCAAATGGACAGATATGATTGCCCATAAATTTCTCGAATTACCTGGCATATCAGCTGCAGCTACTACGGGGAGATACAGCTCTCAGTAGCTGACCGCGGTACGCAGCGGTAGGTGCTGGCTGACGGTCCGTGCCCAACATAATATGGAATGGAAGAGTTAAGAAGACCGTCTACGAGCTAAGCTGCGAGTTCTTCACAGAACTGCTTGACTCTTCAATGTCGATCTTTCAGGGAGCTATTTTATTATTATTATTATTAAAGATGAATTCATGGTTTCAGGCGAAAAGGGGGGGAGAAACATGGAGGAGTCACGTGACGTGTCTCCCTAGCCAATCGGGAGGCGGTATTGCTCGCAGTGGTGCAGAGCAGCACAAGGAGGTCCGTCCACTTGCTTACCTGCCTCAGGTAGGACTGCTGGATCTTCCTTCAGCTCGGGCGTAGATATCAAAAGCTTGGATCGAAATAAATTACGTCACTATCAGATGAAATTGGTGCAAGGTCTGGTCACGCGGGGAGACTTGCGCATTCCGTCTGCCACACGTGGTTCGATTATTAGCTCCCCGAAATGTTATTTAGTAAATCTGGGCGAAAGATTTATAGCCGAACATGAATTGTTGTTTTCTTTTAGTCTTAATACCCGCAAAACGTACGTTTAGTGTCTGTGATTTATTGCCGAGTACAAAATTTCACTTTTGCTTGACTAGATTTTTATTGAATCATCGAGTAGACGAGTCTGTCTCTTGAGAGAAAAGTGATACTTTGTATCGGAAAACTTGGCAAAGAAGCCCAATGACGATTTAGAATGAATTTATTGAGTGTTATACTGCCTCTTAGTGTAGTGTTTCACAACTTCGCGAGGGGAATTTATTTATTCAAGGCATTTAATGGTTAAGAGTGTGTGGCTGTTTGCTTTAAATTTAAAATGAGATGAACGGTTTTTTGAATATAACTTCATTTAACGTTTTCTTGTCGCTGGAGTATTTAATAATTTAATTTGAAAAAATATTTATTATTATTGTTATTAAAAAATTTTTACATAAATATTTTTTATATATAATGATGTCGGTGCCCAGAAACAATTGATAACATTTTATACTTGATGTGTTCGATCATTTTTTTCCATTTACTGAAAAATAGTTAATGGAAGCATATTTTTATATCACACATATATATATATATATAATCGAGAATAGTGAAATAGAATAGAAGAAAAATAAGTTCAAATTTAGGACAATTTTTTAAATTTTATTTAAAGCATACTTTTCGCTGGAATATTAAATTGTTAAATTCAAAACTATTACTACCATTTTTAGTTGATGACTTTATATCCATGGTGTATTGTATTCGACCATTTTCATTTTTTGCCTTTTACTGAAAAATAGTTATTGGAGGAAATATATTTTGTCTAATGATTCTAAAATTTTATATAATGTATATTTAATATAGATGAGCCGAGTAAAATTAAATAGATGGAGATAATTTCAAATTTGCTAAGGCTTTATGAATATTATTGTGTATAAAGAATAAAGGATTTAATTTGAAAGTTATTATTTATAATAATAATAAATTATTATTATTATTTCTCGTAATTGATTTTACACAGATAAAAATATCAGTGGTCAGGCACAGTTGATAAGACTGTACTCATAATGTATTCTACAATTTTCTATCTTTTCCCCATTTACTAATAATTATATTGGTTTTAATATTTAGTTAAATGAACATGAAGTCATTACAATTACGTGAAAAAAAGTAAGTGAGAAGGGACCATTTTCTTCACGTATAAAATGTCGGAGAGCTCTAAAATAAGTTACATCAAAAGATTAAATTTGACACTTGTATTATAATTTTTTGGGGAATAGTTTCAGAATTTTATCGGTATTTTATGTTTTTTTTTTCGAAAACATGCTTTTTCGTTAATTCATCCCGGAAGTCTGAAAAAGATGGGGAAATTCCATTTATTCCTTGCAGCATGCGTATTGGCTGTATTAATACCAAAGTTCAAATTTATTTTTAAATGAAAAACTGAAAATTCAATAAATTAAAATTTCTAAATTATTTAAAAAGGAACAAACAAAAACAATGCTTTTGAATTTAATAATGTAGCAATTTCCTCATTCATGTAAACTTATTTGCAATTTATTTTTTAGAGTATTAAAAAATATATTTGCGTGTAAAATATATTCTAAACGAACACATTTAAAAAAATATATAATAGTTCAATCAACTTAAAAAAAAATCGATTTTATTCAAAAAAAGCAAACATTTCTTCCTCTCGAATATAATTCAAAATACAATATTCATATTTGACATCTAACAATCACATTATGTTTTATTAAATATATGTTTAATATGTAATAATTTTTATCCTCTACTATTCTATAAATGTTAAAACACCAACCATTATTTCATAACGACGAAATGTCCCTCGATTAAATTTAACTTTCCGAGCTGCTTTCTGAACAAGAAATTTAACAACCCTTACTCCCCCCCCCCCCCCCCCCCGCCCATTTGAAGAAACCCGCATCTTCCTTTTAACTCTCTCTCTAACCAAGTGCTCGTTGGCCGAGTGGTTTAAAGATGCGCAATCCCGTGTTCAAAATCTAGTGGATCCACGAAGAAAGTGAGACGTATTTTTTTTTTTTAAAATCCTTTTATCAGATTACGGAATTTTTTTGCCCTAAAACGGAAAAAACCCGGAAATTTCTGCAATTCTTGAATTATATACAGGTGTATATGCGAGTGCAGAAAAACCTGTAAATCGTAAAAAATAATTTAATATATATTTTTAAATAGCCCTCTAGATTACTGGTGTATCTCAGAATTAATTTTTCAATTTCGTCAAATTTGGTTTACATAATTCTTGAAAATTGCAATGTTAAACAGATATAAAGTTCATAGTTCGTAAGGGTCAAAATTATAAAAAGTTATCAAAAATTAGTCAAAAATCATAAAAAATCACACATTTTAAAAATAGAAAATCATACTAAAAATTTTCTATACTAATATCAGTTACAGCTTTTTATGTTACGATTTCTGGTGTACCCCAAAATTTGACCGCCTCAACAAAAAAATTTCAAATGTCAATTTTACGGTAAGTCATGTAAATTTACCAAAATTCATCTTAACTCGGGAAGACTCGCGCCGGACCTGATGGACCCAGAGTGCGTATGGTTTTTACAATTGTCAACCACTATTTCTTTTTTTAAGTTAATCTTCAGGTTATTTTATCGCAGAATTTCTAACAATTGTCTCCGACTAAATAAGCTGCGATTATTATTTGTATTTATTGGTGACAAAGTAAAAACGATTCATGCTCTGGGTATGCGCGGCGTTCTCTCGGGTTAAAATACAGAAAAAGGAATATCTTCTATAATATGATATAACTATGCTTAAAAGATAAATAATAATATGGAATCTCAATAAACAAGTTCACGCAGACTGATTTAAGATAAGAGACTTTTAACGTCTCAAGAACAAGAGGCGGATCCAACGATTTTAGGGGTGGGGAACACATCTGTTCTTACAGAGGGGGATTATGTCTTTTAATGAAGCATTTTTTCAATATTAATGTCTATTTTCATGTTAAAAAGTGCTGTTAGAAGCTTTATGAGATCAAGGCGGGAGGGGGGCGGGGGGGGGGATCACGAACCACCCAACCAATAAAATTCGTATTTCCCTTGTCTGCAAATCGTCATCGCGATTTTGGGTGAATTTCCTGTCCTGAAAAGAAACTAAAAATCTGCTCACAGAAAAATAAAGAAATTTGTTCGCAGCATTTAAATTTTTGAGAATTTTAACTTTGTTGTTATTCATTTAAAATGGATGCACTTATTGGAAACAACCGCATTTTCAGGATTTGTCGTTGACAGACAAAATAAGTATGCTTTTTGATATGAAATGCTAATACGTTTGCTGGCAGCCACGCCTCCAATCTATATCAAATCAATACGGAGCGAGGTTACAATGCTGATCAAAGCGTGATTGGAAGCCAACATTTTAAGTATGCTTTTTATACGTATAATGCTTCAGTAGCGCTAAACTTCATTCTTAACTTTTTTAAGTTTCAGATATGATGCTATAGTAATGCATTTCAAATAAAAAACTTTTTTTCTTTTTCCTACAAAAAATATCTAAAACCTGATAAATGTTTTGTCGTTACAGTTAATCAAAATATTTCAAATACATGATGAAGTTGTGAGACGAACAATATTATCATTATTTTTATTGTATTATTATTAACAGTTTTGTTTTTATTTGTTGCAAAACTTTCAAAGCTGATTTATTCGCTGCTACTGATATAAAGATATAATTGAAATTTACTGAAATATTTTGAATTTTATTAACTTTTCCAGGATTACAAAAGTTTAAAAAATGAATAAATCTTTAGGAAATATAACGATTGTATACGACTTTTATGTAACATAAAACATCTTGTTTGATTCTGTGGCACTCGCATAATAGAAATTTTGATACATTTCTGGATAAAAATGACTAAGGCTGTTCCAAATACCTTTTCTTTCTCGAACGGAGGGGGCAGGCAGGAAGCATTTGGATAAATTTTAAATGAAGTTGAATTTGTTAATTTTGATTAATAAATAATCCAAAAATAAGCCAACTTAAAAAATATCTTACACAAGTCTTTGTAATAAAACGTATATGATTGGAGGGGGGGGGGGGGGATGTAAAAAGGAAAAAAACATTGTTTTATCTCCTGAATAAGTGGTACTGATTTTTCGTTTTCATATATAAAATAGGCTTCTGTCAGAGCTGCCAAGTCTCCGGCTTTTTTCCAATATTTTGATACCGAAAATGTTGTTTTATTTAATTGGAACAAATGGCCGATTTGGAAGAACAATATTTTCTCTAAGATAATAGTACTGTGCAAAAAGCCGGAGATTTGGCTACTCTGGTTCTGTCATTTTAAAATACAGAATGGAATCGAAAACAGAAGGAATATCGATGCTGTTTGATTTTATGCATAAAATCTCAGTAACAAATGCGAAATTCTTTTTATCTAAACTGTCTCCTTTATGTTTCTAGAGTTAGCTACGTTGCACCACTCCTTGCATGAAAAATACACTTACTGGAATAAATTTCCTTTCTAGGAAAAAATAGTACCTGCATATCAAAAGAAACACGACCACATTTCTACATAAAAATGAAAAATATTTGTGAAAAGTTACATCTGTTATTGACTTTTAAAATCTTATAAAAACATGTTGATATTTAACGGTATAACGACCTTTGCATAAGTTTTTCAGTATTTATCAGCTATTTCACAGTATACAACAAATAAATGGACAGATTACATTATACACTCGTTACATCGTGCATGCCGGGATAAACAGCAAAAAAAAAAAAAAAAAAAAAAAAAAAAAAAAAAAAAAAGTGCAATATATACGAAATCGAGATATAACCGAGGACATAGCGAAAATAAGAAAAATGATAACCTATAAGTACATGTATCGCATTCCTCTTTAAATGTTAGTTTATACACATGTTACGATTTTCGTAATAAAATTAAAAGTAAAATACAGATGACAATTAAGAATTACATTTATTTATTGATATATGTAATAATATATGTAAATACTTAAGTGCAAAAAAGTTATTACGGCATTCCCCTCCTCCCTGGTTTTACAAAGTCACGGAAAAATGCTGATATAACTATGAAGGTTACTGTATTAATTTGAGATATATCCATCTAAAAAATTTTATCTCATGAACGAGTATACGAACATAATAAAAATAACATAAAGCAGTTTAGAGGCCAAGAAAAAAAAAATATTAGGCAAAATTGAAAAAAAAAAAAAAACGAAAAAGGAATCTTTCTAGTCAGTATTTATTGCTGAAATATTTGAAAATCTACATAAAATTATGTAATAAATGGGCAATTTTAAATTTAAAAAAGATTAATTTTTTAATTAAAAATTTTTTATAAGGAAATTTTTTTTCCAATCTTGAAATATTGAATAAGAATATTTGAACATTTTTTGCATTTAATAATAAAGATAATTATTTTAAAAAGTAGCCACTATGAATCTGAAAAGCATTAATGAGAATTTATAGCTAAACAGAGCTTATTTTTTTAAAATTTTGCCGTAAGGGTGCTTAGTTAGGTGCCCACCCTTCTCCTCTCAACAACAATAATTAGTCTGACACATTTCCAGTGTCATTTTTATTAATTTATTTGTCTGTAAATTAGTTTTAGGTATAATCAAACCAGGTATTACCTAAGAATCGAAAAGCGTTTTTAATTTTCCTATAAAATTCAGACATCTAAACTCCTTGATGACCAATATTCCATCAGTGTCATATTCCGAATATCAGTTCAAAACACCCATTTTGGTAGCACTTTCTGAAGATTCGTTACTTTTATAGGAAAACGAAAAACGTTGTTTGATTTCATGCGATACGAATAGCATTGCCTGTAAACTTTTACGCATTTATGAATGAAAATGACTTCGTGAAAGCACTAGAAAGTATGGGAGTTCAATTATTAAAATAGCAGTTAAAGCCTTTGTGCGGGAATATTAAAAAGCAGAAAACCAACGTTTAAAAAATGCACAAATAATACGCGAAAAGCAGCAAACAGCTGTTTCGAATCTACTAGCGAGATTCTTCTTCAATGCAAGATAGAGCAAGACATAGCGTGCTAGAAAAAGCAAAGCTTCGCTCAGCTTTGCTTTTTTTAGCACTCTGTGTCTTGCTCTATCTCGCACTGAAGAAGAATCTCGCTAGTAGATTCAAAACAGCTGTTTGCTGCTTTTCACGTATTAGTTGCTCATTTTAAACGCTGGTTTTCTGCTTTTTAAAAATCAATTATTCTTAGAATATCGTCTTTAAAAACTGGGTATATTCCGTAATGGTCGAAACATGATCTTGTTATTGTCTTCTTTCCCCCTTGCATTTCTTTAAAACAAAAACTATGCAAAATCTTTTAATTTTCTTGTACTACACCATAAAATTTCGTAAATTCACAACAAAATAATTCAATGATTTGTGAATAAACAATGTAATTAAATTCTATAATGCAGTAGATCTTTTTCTACGTTAATGCTCATCGTCTTAATATTTGTGCTACAATAGGATATAAAGTGGAACCTCAGTAAATCGACAAACTGCAAGACACGATAAACATGTCCTCTTAAGGCGATTCTCAAATCCCCTGCTCAACAAACGCGAAAATTTTTAACGCATTTTCTGACTCATTTTTAAATGTAAAGGCATCAAATTGGCAGGGCTAACTACTAAAGCAATTTGGAATAGAATGGTGTTTTCCATTTTTTGATAAATAAATTACTAATTGAGTTATAAGCGATTTTTGTCGTGTAACAACAGATGTTTCTCCTTTCCCTCACTGCCGCATTCATAAATTTGGTTCAAAACGCCAGTTTTGACAGTATTTTCTGAAGGATTTTTTGCCTTTGCTAAAAATGAGAAAATACTATTCCATTACATAGGTTCTGAATAAGAACACCTGCCAACTTCAAGCGTTTCCGAACAAAAATAACTTCAGAAATGTGTCCGAAAGTAGCTTATTCTATTTATTTGAGAACAGCCTTAGGTCGATTTAGCAAAGTTCTACATAATTTCATACTTAAAATTTATGTTAAAGGTAGTTCATTTTCTATGGTTTTAAAATCATTATTAAGTGATGATGTATTAAATAGTGGAATGTCTAAACAGTTGGACGAATGAATTCAATAAACTGATTTTTGTTTTTTCTAGTTGACGGAGTTGTGTCGAGTTAGTGAGTTTCTTTCTCATTGAAGTTAATATTATACCAACTATGTGAATATTATATGCTGAGTTTTCGCGGTTCCACTGTGCACATTTTTAATGGGAAAGAGAGACAGTTAAGAATAAAAGATATTTTTTTCCATATAATTTTGAAAGCAAAAAATTAAGATTTTCTTTTTTTGAACTACACATAAAATTTCACAAAAAAATTATTGACTGATTCACGAAAAAATAATGAGTGTTTTATTAATGTTGTAGATCATTAATGATTTATGAAAACAATGCACGTGTAAGTTTGTGCTGCGACATGATATATTACATTTTTATTGGGAAAGAAGAATAAAAATGAAAATATGCCCATGTTATCATTCAGAAAGCAAAACAGTAAAAGTTCCAGTTGTACCCGTACTTTTTACTTCCTCACAACCAAAAAAGTCATGTTTCATTTTTTGAACTTCCATAATAGAAATTTATATTTATTTCAGAAATTACAACTTAAAAAAATAATTATAACTTTCATATTTCAGGCACAATAAAGTGCTTCAATTTTCTATGTAATAGCTTTGATTTTGAAAGCATGTATAATTTCCAATGTATATATATATTTTTTGCATAGTTTTCAAAACAAAAACTATGCAAGATTTCTTTTTTTTTTATAGTATAAATTAAAATTTCTTAAATTCAGAAAAAATTATTGAATAATTCATGGAAAAAATGATGAATGATTCATTAATGCAGTAAGGTCCTTTTCTACGTTAAGACTAATTGTTTTTGGTATTATATAAGTTTTGTTCTACAACAGGATAATAATTTTTATTGAGAAAAAGAGAGAGAGAGTGTTAAGAATAAAAGATATAATAAATATGTCCTGATATTAGTATTCTAGAACACAGAAGCAGAAAAAAAAATTCTAGTTTTATCTGTACTTTTCACTTTCCACTATCAAAAAATGTATGTTTCATTTTTTGAACTTTCATAATAGAAATTTATATTTATTTTAGAAAGAGAAGTAAAGAAAAATATATTCTGTATAATAATTACAACTTAAAAAAATAACTTCCATATTTCAAGCACAACAAAGCGTTTCAATTTTCTATGTAATGATTCCAGAGGTGCAATACTATTTAAAACTTCTCTCCTATACCTGTTTTTTACCGCTATTCCTTAAATAAAACAGTAATTAATTTTTTTTTTCTTTCTATGCTTTTTGATTTTTATGGGATGCTTCAATTACGGAAACATGTTAGCGTTGCGGCGCCGTTATTTTTTTTAGACTCCTATGTAATTAGTATAATAAAAAACCACATGAGATATATGCAATCAGAATTGTTGGATGCCTTCAGATCCAGGCATACAACTCAACTCTATTTTCTGCGACCCGCTCCCGATTTTAAATCGCTTGAGGTGTTCTAGAAATAGTAATTTTTTCTCTCTCTTTCCGGTTATGTATTGTGTGTGTCTGCAACAAATCAATAAATCAATAGCATAAGCAGAAAACATTATTTCCAGGAGAGGAAAGTTTTGAGTGTACATTCTTCGCACGCTAAACAATCAATACTGAAGCCCATGCAATCTTTAAAATGCATCTGCAATGTAAACATGCATTTTCATTTCAAACAAATATCGACTAAATATTGGGCATGCTATAATTTTGAGGTTTTATAATCGAAGTCGTTAGCCATCGCAGTGATTACAACAGATAAAATACGAAGGGTTGCACAAAAAATTCAAATTCAAAACACAGGTTCATAACTCATACGAGACAGACGCCATAAATTCAGTATGTTTTTCAAGAAATTTTTCTTTTGTATATATTTGTTTTTATACTTTATTGGATTTTAAATAAATGATAATAGACTGAAAATGTTAACGTAGTTGGGACAAATCCAACATTTAAAATGGGCTAATTTCAAATCAAAAGACATTTCTTTTACGTTCGCATTTATTATACATATCTAAAAGTAACTGATTATTGTAATATATTTTCTTAGCTTTGGATAAAAAAAAAAAAAAAAAAAAAAAAAATCATGCATTTGTTAGCAATAGCACATTTTTCTGACAAATAGTATGTATCCGTCCATCAAATCAAAAATAATACATTTGAAATCAATAAATTTTATCTAATTTTAATAAAATTTAATCAGCTGTGTAGTAGAGACGTTTGTACATATGGTAACTTTTTGCAGAAATACTGAGCAACTTTTAAAGCTATTCAATTCATGTGCACACATGCGTATAGTACTTACCTTTTATTGGAAGTGTCGTACATACTTACAATTGGAAATTATGCCTAGTAGAATTGTTTTCTGAAATAATATAAATGGCCCTAGATACAAAAACACTAATGTACTCTTACAGCCTGTCGTTGTACCTAAAGTCATTACTTAAAATTTTGTATTACACTGAATAACAAAAAAGAAATCTACATCTATTCTAGAAACTAAATGCAGAAATAAAATTTAAATACTTGTAAATGTCACATTATCAAAGGCTGAGTTCTCAGCCATTATCATTGAGAAATTTGAAATTAGATTAAAGGGAGGAACAAAATTATTACATTTATCTATGGTTATGGACCTATAGGTACAAGGCAGTTGTCTGACCCTAGGTACAACACTAGGTGGTTTCACACAAAACAGGTTCCTTAACAGGTTCCACACTAAAAATTCCCCAAGGATAGGTGATATATTTAATATATTTTTTAGCACTCCAGAATTTAATTAAAGCTAGGCGTTGTAGGTAAAAGAAAAGCACTTTATTTTCTGTAAACTAACAAAAGAATCAACCAAAAAATTTTTACTTATGTGCTTGTAAAACAGTTTTCCACTCTTAACTTCTCATACTCCCTTCTTTTGTAATTTTAAATGGCTACAATAACAACAACCGCTGTCTTCATCCAGCTGAATAATAAAATTTAGATCCAAATATTATTTAAATAAAGTGTAGTGATCCTAGGCACACAGGTCTCCCCTACCTTGTTAATTTCATTATATTCTCTGGTGATTTACCAATAACTGTCAAACAATAAAAATAATAAAATTGGAAAATTAGATAATTTTCCTATTGTTCGATCTCAAAAATCAAGCTTTGCCACTCACCACCACTACTACCCACCTCAAAAAAGACCAATATTTTACAAACGTAGTTTTAAACATTGTAATTTTCCGTTATTTCCATTGAACTATATTCTTATGGTGAAATCACTGGCCCTTTAATACTAACGTGTAGCATTAAGGGGTTAGTGGATGAAATTTAGTATAATCTGTATTATATTATATTAAAATCTGTCTATCTGTTTATTTTTCCCCGCTACTCTTCTAGAATATTTAACTTTGAGCAATGGGATTAGCACTAGTTATCCACATGGATCCGAGTAATTTTTAAATTTGAATTACTTTCCGATATAATATTTTTTTTTTTTTTTATAATTTTTAATCACATTTCTGTAATGGCAGCAGCTAAATTATTCCATTTTTGTGGATAAAAGAGGGAAAAAGCGAAACGGTAGGGATTACAGACGTGTGAAAATTATTAGAATAATTGTGAAATTTACATTAAAATCTTGTTACATTAAAGAAATAATACATTTAAAAATATTGACCCATTTAATATTTAGTGTACATCCCCTTGTTTTTTATTAAAGTTTCGATATGTCTTGGCATATTTTGAATGAGTTTTTGGCAATTAATTTGTATTTCGTTGTCATGATACCAAATTTGGATGAGATTTTCTGTCAGAACCTTCTTGTTTGTGATGTTGGATTTCTTTAATTTAATTAAAGAAAACATTTCTATGGTCTGGAAACAGTCCAGATATGAACCCCATAGAGAACCTTTGGGCCATTGTAAAGAAAAAATTAAAGAAATACAACATCACAAACAAGACTAGTCTGATAGAAATACTCATCCAAATTTGGCATCATGACAACGAAATACAAATTAATTGCCAAAAACTCATACAAAGTTTGCCAAGACAGGTATGTTATCATTTCTTTAATAAAAAACAAGGGGATGCACACTAAATATTAAATGTATCAATATTTTTTAAATATTTCTTTAATATAACAAGTTTTTATTATATATTTCACAATTATTCTAATAATTTTCACACGTCTGTATTATTTTTTACGACATTTTTTTCATTAAAATTTTAGAGAAAAATTATTTTCAATTTAAATACATGATAAAAAGAAACCAGCTTAGATTAAATTTTCGAAGAAATGAATATTTTGACATATTCAAGTTTCATGAATCAATTTATTCTATAGAAAAGAAAACCGTCTGCCGACATAGTGACATTTAAAGATCCTTACATCGTAGATTTTTTTTTTTTTCAGTTTTATCTTCAAATAAGGAGAAAGATTTAAACTCCTTGGTGGACAATTATTGACACCTATTCACAAGAATTGAATTTTTAAATAAATCCATATACTGTTTCAATTAATTGTTTTTGAAAGATGGCCGTTAAAATGTTTCACAAAGGTGCCAAAATAAAATGGTTTCTCAAGTAAAAAATGACATACTTTTTTTTTCTTGCAAAGTATTTATTTTAATTCGAAAAAGCTAAAATATTTTTTTTTTAATTTTGTCAAAGTGACATCATTTTCATTTCACCAGCTCCGAAGTCAGAAACCAATTCTTAAAAGAACAATATACTTTTGACAAAAATGTTTGCATTAAAAATCACGTAATTTGCAAAATGTAATTATCGCAATTTCTGTTTAACTTATAATGTAAATATGATTTCTTACTTTAAATTTAATGTTATATTTTTTACTACATGTACATATTGTATTTTTTTTTCTTTTCTTTTCTTTTTTTTCTTTTTTTTTTTTTTTTTTTTTTAAATCAGAAGATCTCGCCAACCACGCATTTACCATCTAGTGAAAACTGTAGACCTTGTAAACATATCTCTGAATAATGCCCAAAAGTTAATTTAGGTTTCATCTAACTGTATTTAACTCATTTGTTCCACTTGGCGGGATTTTCTGCTAAATATATTTTCATGTTTCGTAGCACCACTTTCGAAAAAGTAATATTTGTCGTTTTTAATGACAGAAATTTGCAATTAAATAAGGAGAAGATTGGCTATTTCAAAATAGTGGTATTCAAAAGTTAAAACAGCACGAATCCTGTTATTTTGCACCTGTGTCAGATTGACTTATATCACTTGCATCTATACACATGCAAAGATATTCTAAAAGCAACAGCTGTTCACATAGTGTATCTGTAAGTAAAAACATCGGAATCAAATAAAAAATTGAAAATCCCAATTAAAGTATTTACATGCCTAAAATAAACATATACTTTTCAAAAGAATTATTTTGAATAGAAAAATTCAAATTATTAATGAACTTTTTATTCATATTTGTTTTTTATATTTCTGTAAAACATGTAATTTAGTTATGCATATAGACATTTACTTATACATTTGTCGCATGTAATTAAGTGACATATTTACAAGTAAATGTCGTTAAAAAATACTTCGATAAATTAGTAATTTGAAAATATTAAAGGGCATTTTTTCATTAACTATACATGGCCACTTACACGTTATTTATTGTGAAAAAATCCAAATGCATTTTCGTATACATAAATCATTCTTAATGAAATTACATTTCTACGTAGTAGAATACATATTTCTTTTCGCCACAAATTATACTTTCTTAATTTCCTTAATTATACCAAGTGGCCGAATGATGATGAACATTTCTAAATTCAAATTTGAGCGAATGTCGGAAAAGGTTAGTTCTCTTTCTGTGGAGAATAGTCCTGCGACAAAATACCTTTATGGCAACCACCCAAATACTGGAGAACATATTACAATAATTAGAGAAATGTAATTATTATAAACCTGCAGTTGCGTTTGCCAAATGACTCGGAGCTAATGATACACCGAACATTCTTAAGTTCGGCTGCTTTAAAAACAGGACAACGTTACATTTGCTGGAAATGACAGAAGTATCGCAAATTCCTAATAGCCGCCGAACTTCTTAATGATTTTCTATTAGATGATGATACACGAATGAATAGAAGCAGATTATGAAAGTTTACGTTCTTACGTCTCCTTATACAGATAATTATTAAAATACCAGCTCCTGAATCGAATCTCGTTTCATGATACTGCTGAAATGTACGTCTTGGATGTAATTTCTTAAAATGAATTAATCTTGTAATGTGGATGTTCTTGGTTGGTTATTTTGAAAACAGTTGCATGTGTGATTTTGCTATAAATTAGAAATAATATTGCAACTTCTATTTATTTCTTCATATATATATATATAATATATATTTCATAAAAATGGATTCATCGTAATAATGCGTAACGTGAATGTTTGGTTGGTTATTTTGATTATAGCTTTTTCTGATTTTTGTTGCAGATGGGAAGTAATATTACAAATACTTTTTATTTCTTCATATGGTTATATATATTTTTGTTAGCAATATTTAATCTTTGCTATCGTAAAATTTGCGTGATGTTCGATTTTTATCCTCAAAATTAATTATCTATTTCTCAATATAAAAAGCATAGGTAAGATAAATTGGGCTTACCTTATATTTATGTATATCCTTTTGACATCTGGTATTTTTCCTCCGGATAGGGTAAATGAATCTATATCTTCTTCCTGTATTTCTTATTTATTCCGTATATGTGACTGATGGTCTGAACTTCATGTTGTTTAAAAAGACGCATATTTTGAGTGTCTTGTGAAGTTAAATTAGTGCCGAAACTTATAAATAGAAAAGTAAAATTACATTTAATAAGAGCTTTAAGACATACATCTCTCAGTTTGAGAGTTTGAGTTACAACTGGAAGTAGAGAAAAAAATACATGAATAAAATATTATTAACAATAAAGAAACAGGAAATTAATCCCATAAATCAGCATAACAAATAATTTGTATCAATATTTATATTTACGGTAATTTAAAATTAGAGTTAATAAATGTCTTATAGTTCTTGAGTATTGCAAAAATGTTTATAATAAAATATCTGTTTACGATTGTGCAATCACTTTTCAACTTCACTTCCTTCTTTCAGATCATAAACACTTTCGATAATTACTTTTGTAAATCACATTTGACACATGAAAAACAATTTACTTCGCTTGATTATTTTAATGTCCTTGTTTGGAGATTATATTTCACAATATATCTGTCAACAATTTTTTTAATCACGAGCTTCAACATCGCTATTGATTCACTAATATGTTAAAATATTTCACATAACACATCTTGTTAAAGAAGATTATTGGTAATATGTATTAAATTTGCCCTCTCTGCTAGCTACTTTAAAAAACAGAGGTGCATACGTTTTGTTCAAATAGAAGCAACATCCGAATTTAAAGTTAGATTTCTGACACTTAACAATTTCCCAGTATAAATGCATATATGATGCAAAACTTTTCATGCTACGCATGTTAATTTCCTCTTAAATTCAGTTTTTTTTTATTCCTGCCAGTTAATGATCTTTATATATATATATATATTTGAAAACACTCTAAACTCTTCGACCAAAATTAGCTAGCAAGTAAATCGTACAACTCTTGACGAGTCTATTCATTGTGTATTGTTCACACTAGAAAGGAAATGGCAGGATGCTAGCCACTAATAAAAACAGAGCTGAAGCAGAAAAGGGTCACCGTTCAGTAAAATAGGGCATTATTTCAAGAAAAAAAATATTCTGTTAAGTACCGATAAAAATAATAATAACAATAATAAAATACAACATCATTTAATAATCTCTTGCACTGTAAATTGAAATGTCTGAAACGGGGTGTTCAATTTTCAGAACAATTTTTGCGTCTGAATTTCAGACACTTCAAACGTCTGAATCGCAGACATTTTTTAAAGCTTTATATGCAGCCATGACCACATTGAATCCTGGAAAATTAGTTGGCTCTGATCATGCCCCCCCCCCCCCCCCTATACAGTCTGATTTTAGGGACTCTCAAAGTTCATATGCAATTTTCATAAAGCTGATAATTTAAATCTTGACAATATGATGATTTAAATCTTGATAATTTAAATCTTAAATCGACAATGTACTGATTTTAATCAACATTTTGAACTTCTAGAGTAGAATAAGATTTAAAAAAAATACTTATATAAATACAATAAAACAGCTCAATAGGGCTCCAAGGGAATTTGACCACCATTCGTTGCCGAGGTGCGTGATTGAGGTTTTACTGTATTTAGATTTTTTTTTAAACATGTTTAGTTTTTAATCTTATTCTACCTTAAATGTTCAAATATTGATTATAATCAACATAATGTCGAATTTTTTTTTAAATATCAGCTTTACAAAAATTGCATATATAATTCGGGGCCCTTAATATCGTAGGGAGGGGACACTGCGACTGCCCAGTTTGTCCATGCTTCAATCAAATCCCTTTTCTGAAAAGAAAATCGAACCCTGCGTTATGGTCTCTAAAAAGAGAGGTCCGGTAGTCGGGGGTGTTCGTTATGGAGGTTAATGGACATTCCCTAATCCCGGACAACTCTATTTAGCAAAAACTTTTAAAATGCAAAACGCATGTATTATTGTTTAATTTTACCTCACAAAAGCAGACACCTCCCATTATCAAACAAATTCCGCAGGCCTAAAGAGTCTGCTATTCGAGGCAGGACCATTACGGTATTTGGATAAATATATTTGTTTTTTCTAATCTTATCCTACTCTAAAAGTTCGAAATATTAATTATAAGCAGAGCAATGTCGAAATAGATTTAAAATATCAGCTTTACAAAAATTGCACAGAAAATCCACCCCTCATTCCCAAAAAAGAGAAAAGTTATATCTTTTACAAATTCTTTTCTCTTTTAAATTTATATTGTCACATGGGCAATTTTTTTTATACATCAGATGCGAATCAGAAGAGCTATTTATTTAATAATAAATAAATAAATATTCTATTTTAATAACTTTTTGAAAAAATTACTTATAATTTCTAAATTTCTTTTGTCGTAAACGTACATCTTAACATCTGTTTGTCATTTTTTTTCTATATTTGATGTAAGTGATTATAAATAAAAGTATAAAAACTGCAGTTTTAAGTGCAAAATCTAAGGTGCAAAAGTAAATGTATAAAATTCTAGCTTTTTAAATTTTAAATTTATTTTTTGCTAAAAATCATTCAAAATCAATATTAAAATTTATTTCAAATCAAATATATACAGTAAACTCTCTGTAAGGCGGACTCTGTGTAAGACGGAAATCTGTCTAACTCGGAAAGATTTCAAAGTCCCTGCGAATCCATAGACATTGAGTAAAATTTGTCTAAGGCGGAATATTGTCTACGGCGGAAAATTTTCTTGGTCCCGATCGATTCCGTCTTAGGCAGAGTTTACTGTATGTATATCTTTGGTCGGATTTTTACAGTTAGATTAACGTGCATAATTACATGAATGTAAGAATATATATTTCCAGAATTAGCTGTTTTTTGCACACAGATTTAAATCGAAATTACATTTCATGCAATATTTTATACAGTACTATAAAAAAAAATATCAACAACAGTTACTGAAATTCTGTTGAATCACTATAGAGAATTCCTCGACTTGAAGTTTAAAAAAACTGTCATTGTGAATTAGAGACAAAATACTTGCATCTTTTTAAAAGAAAACTCTTTCATATATCCTGCTAGTTATTTTAAAATAATGAAAATTTTTCATTCTGAAAACATAACCCACGGGACTGGTTTCTAGGTCTGGGGCTAGTTCTTGTTTACCAAGCTTTGACGAGATGAATAACATTTTGTTGATGAAAAGCAAAGAAAAGTAATACTGTCGCCAAAATCCTTAGGCAATTTGACTTCAGAATAATTTTCACCCCTGCTAATAAACTTATTCTCTCCAAACTGAAAGATCCTATTGAGATATCTAATGGCTGGTGTATCTATAGTATAAGTTGTCAATGTGGTCTTTCTTATCTTTCACAAACCAAGCGCAGTTTAAACTTTCGAATTAAAGAGCACAAGCAATATGTTCAGAAAGAAGAAATTAATAAATCTGCCATTGCTAAACATTGCTGGAAAATGAATAACATTCTTTAACTTTAGCGCCACAAAAATTATCTCAAAACTCTCTTCCATTCGTGAACTTGACTTTCTTGAAGCGTTCCATATTTATAAAAATCTTAAAAATATTGTTAATTGTGATTTTGCTATTCCCCTGTTGTCAGATTGCTTGAAAAATTATATAAAAGCCTCTTGTTCATAAATTCCACTTGCATGTTTTCACATTACATTTATTATATCTTATTGGCTGATCTCTGAACTTTCCTGAAATTCTATTGGTCAATAAACTTGATCTTTAAATACGTTTACACGGCCCGTTTCCTAAAATTTCCTATCACAATCCTATTGGCTAATAAACTTTATCATTCATCCGCTTTACATATATTTCAGCAATTTTCTTTTCTGAGCAATCACATTTTCACTGATGACGGTACTCTATGACTACAGAAACTAGTTTGTAACAAGATCTAAAGTGTTTTGGTGCTTTAAACGTTGTTTTATATTTATATTATACTGCCCCAAGTAATTTCTTATTGTAATACTGTCTCTGTTGCCATCTCTTTGTAGTTTTCCCAGATGTAATCTTCAAGTGTTTCTTTCTCGTCGTTGTATCGACAATGTGGCACCTTATTATAAGCTCGCATTTGGCGTCAAGCACACAAGTCGGATGTATGTGTTCGATAAATAAATAAACTAAGTAGATAAGGAATAAATAACAGAACTTCACATTACGGAAAAAATCAATCGAATCATAACAAATTATTGATTAAAATCTACGAGTACGTAAAAGCATTCTGTTCGAATTACAACAATGTCAAGTTCAAACAAAAGAAATCTAAAACGCATGCTCAACAGAGAGTGCCCCCTGGTGGTTATTATGTAACGGAAGAAACAAAGTATTAAGATGTTTAAAAAAATAAAGATGTTTAAAAAAAGGGAAGTATCTTAAATTAAGACGTTTGCTGATTTTTTTTACATTTTTCTCAGTTCGCTTGTACTGTGATCATAGTAAGACACTTATGTGTCTTAAATTAAGCCATATATAATGTCCTAATTCTCAGATTAAGACACTTAAGTGTCTGAAACTCTTTTTCAGTCACATATGTGTATGAATTTAAGACGCATCTATTTGCAGTTTGTGTTTATCGCAAATAAATGAGGATGGTCTATGATTTTTGCAAGATTTCGGACACATTAATTTAGAAATACTTTGATTACGCGAAGATTTTTAAAACAGATATCTGGATACAACTAAGTGCGGATTTTAATATTTTTTAAAAGGGCAAGATGCATTTTGCCTATTTTAGTATAGGCTGGGTACTACGCCTTTAAATAATGTCCTTGGGAACTCTAATTGTAGCTAACTTCTCGCGTAGCTTAATGAACTTTTCCAAGGTCAGATGCATTCTGATAATAGCCGTTGCAATACAAAAACTATTGATATTATGGCATTTTTAAATTTCCATTAGACACGATTAATTGTGCTTGCGACTGATTTTGCGACTGATTTTGCGACTGATTTTGCGAAAGAGAGAGGTATTCAAAGACTTAACCAAAAATTTGGCGCATTTTCTGAAAAATACTTTGCTTTAGCAGAAAAATAAAAGTTTTGATTTCTTGATAACTGAATAAGATTACCTGCAAATACAATGTATTTAAGAATGAAAATTTTACTGTGAATGTATCAGAAAGAAATGAATTAGAATTTGAGAACAGCCTCAATGGATTTTAATGCTGCTTACGAAATTATTTAATTCTTCTAAAACTCATAGCTACTGCTTTACTTCTCACACAACGTGCATTAAATTAAATTGGATTCACTTATGTTACAATGCACTTGACCTGCACAAAATGTGTTCTTTCCGATTAAATGATCGCCACTCACATTTAACTGCTTTAAATGACTCACGTTTTCTCAATTGAATAAGATACAAAAATTAGATTACAGAAAGGTCGAAACAGTAGAGACAGGAAACATATAATTTTGCAGAACAATCAAACAGATGAAAAAATAATTATTTCTATGGTGTTTTTAATAATTTCATTCATAGTAAAGACTGGTCGATTAAGCAGTGATTTTTAAATTAACATCAATTATATTTATTAATTTTATTTTAAATTACAATAATTTGCATTAAATATTCGCCAGAAAATAATTAATTAAAAAATAATACTGGATTTATCTACATTCTAGCTATATATAAGAAAGGAAAACACTTACATACATTCGTTCTTTTCAATTCACGTAAATATTGTGTTTTTTTATGCTTGAAGCTAACAATCATCAGCTACAAAAAAAGAACAACCCGATGGGAAGGAAATGGAATATTTGCCTGATAAATTGCAATAAAGGAGAGGAAAAGAAGTATAAGGGTGTTATATGAATGATCATGCTTTGTAATCATGTGATCCTTCAATCAGAATTTCACATCTAGATTCTTATATGTTAAAGAGAAATACAAGACGTGTGTAATAGAAAATAGAGTACAATAAAGGATCTTATTTTCAATATAATAGACATAAAATAAATGAATAAATAAATAAAATAAAGGTGATCTTCAACTAAACTTAATTCCATGTATTTCATCGGCCTTTCACAAAAGGCTTGACTTGAAATAGATGTCAAATTTGAAGTCCATTATATAATTTCTGATGATTTAATCTATAATTTAGAAATATAACAAACGAACTTAAGGAACTTGAAGGAACTCTAAAAGGAACTTGAAGAAATGCATTCTAAAACTTTTTAGTGGTACATAAATCCCCAAATCAACACAAATCCTAAGAATTTAGATAAGAGGGGGAAAATGGTATATAACTATAAACCAAGAATAATTTAATTTTAGTAAGTCGGAAAATCTTTTTTTTTTTTAAATAACAATAAATAAATAAATAAAATATATAATATAGCCACAATAACATGGTGCTAAACTTCTCAACCTTTCGGGACTGGCGCCCTATTTAATAAGACATGTCTTTTCACTGAGCATTTTTTTTTCTTAACAAATATTTTTAATATTATCTGCATGTAGTAATAGTATATGTTTATTGCATTTTGTTATTATGACTTCATTTATGGTTCAGCATTTAGTAATAATAATAAAAGCTTCCTTAATTCTCTTTACACCCTTTAGTCCAGGAGAAATGTACATTTTACCTTTCAAAAGGTCGGGTAGGAGATTTTTTTTGCTAAATTGTTTATAATGATGCCAACATGGAAAAACCAAGTTTTCTAACAAAATTTCTTAAGGCTAAACTTTCTGTGACTGTGAAAAACAACAAAATTTTGGGACATTTTTTGATTTTTTGGAAATATCTCGAGACTCGTTGCCGTAGCATATTATTTGTCAGTCACAAAATAAAAGAGGATAAAATTCTCTACAACTTTCATATTTACAACTTTTTTATATACTCAGTAGCAAGTGCAGTACGCTATTTCAAAAATGGGACAATTTTTTCAATTTTCTTAAAAACCGTGAAAAACGTGTTTTGCCGCAATTATTCAAATGTTCCCCGCGGATTTTATTGTGTATGTCGACTTCTAAAAATTGGTAGCAGTAAATTATCTATTATTTGCCCACTCCCGTCTTTATTTTCATCTCAACAGACATTTTATATGCAATAAATTTATAATTTTAAAAGTAGGTCAGAGCGTAGATAAATGAGACAATTTTCATATTTAGACAGTAACTTTAAGTGTATGCAATAACTTCAAGGCATTGTTTAAAATAATTTTTCAATATATAGTAAATTATTGGCACGATAGTTTGAATTAAAAAGATTTCTTGCTTAATTTTAATAAACTTTATAATTTTTATAATGCATACATATTTTTCTAGGTACCAGTGGAATAGGTGGGTCATATTCAAAATCTGTCCATGTTATGGAATAACAAAATCAAATTTTTAGAAATAATCAGAAAGTTTTAATTGTTTGTAAATAATTACCTTACCTCATAAACATTAATATACAAGCATCAGCAGATACCAAATTACTAATTTAACATTTTAAAACTAATTTTTAAATTTTAATGCACTTGGTATAATGACATAAGTGAGCACGGTAATGACAAATTAAGCAAAATATTTTTATTTTTTCCCAGGCATCAATGGCAGCCATTATATCTTCTGGCCCATACAATTATTTTCTATTTCTCATATAATAAAAGCAGATTAAGAAATTCGTTCATTTAAAGTTCATTTAATTATCAATTAGAATTGGGTACGGTAATGACTTACAAAAGAATACTCACCGAAACATTCAAAGTCTTTGCTTGTTTTATTGAAACTATGAAACTATTTACTCTATTCATCTAAACCTGATAACAAGTTGACTTTTAAGGAGTACTTTTGCCTTGATAAAAAGGCATGTGCTGTCCTCTAAAAGAATCCAGAGGAACTTTTTGTCAGAAGCATGGCAATGACACTCTTTCTTGGGACACGGTTTAAAAAAATTATTAAGAATTATAGATAAGTTTAATTAATGAAAATAAATATTTTTTTAATTAGTAGCATCTTAATAAATAAAAATGTATAAAAAAATTATAACCATCTGTTTTAAATAGAACTTTGTCAAATCTTTACCTAATAAAGTGCTTGTTGGGACAACCTACGGTAATGACATTTTGACTACAAAAGAACATATTTCTTATTTTTAAATTTTTTTATAAATAATAATATATCTGTGAATTATCATTAAAAAACATGATAGTTGAAATGAAATAATTAAAATTACGATATTTAACTATTTTTCTGTGCAAATGTGAAAGGACAGTAAAACATGAGACTTTTTTTGAAAATCACCCAGGTATGAAAATTTGCGAAAAACATAGTTTATTTACCACTACAATAGTATATTTTATTTACCAATTATTGATAACATATGTTTTAATGTTTTACAGTTTTAAAGATAGCAAACATTGAATTGTAGTTCCCTATAAAAGGGGGGACTCAAAAGATAAATATATTTTATGAAAGAAATACTTTTACTTTATAAAACAGCTACAATAAAAATGACACCAGATTATTTCACTAACTAATGTTATGCATTTATATCTTGTAAAATTTATAAATTTTGTTAATAAAATATTTGAGAGTTACTAGTTTTATTAAAAATATTTTAAAGATTAGTTTTAAAACATAGTCAATTTTTTCCCACTTACATCAATAAATATAACAAGAGATTATATCATTTTAGCATGCAAAAATATGTAAAACTTTAAGATTATCTATTAATTGCTTTAAAGCTCAAACAGGATACTTTAAATTTCAGAACGGGTTCCAAACAGTTTTCCAAAAATGAAAGCGTCCGATATATATAAAACAACCAAACCCGAAAAAGTGCAAAAGCACAACATTAGGTATTGATCTCAGGTATCCCATGAAAAAGAGATTATTTAAAACTAACAAAATGCGAGCAAGATATTTGTCAAGAACGCTCCCATAGGTTTAATATTATATTGCTAATGTCTTCGTGTGACTAGTTTAGTCCCATAATTCATATAAGTGGGACTTTAAAGGCCTCAATGCGACAACAACCGTAAAATCTTTGAAAATGAAATTTGTATATACGGAATTCGGTCTTTAAAGAAAAAGTATATATTTTTTCAAGAGAAAGAATATGAACCTGCTAAGATGGAAACTTGTTTAAAGCGGAATATATTTAGGTTCCTTTCGGTACGGTTTTCAAGGTTTTAAGAAATCAATATTTGGCAAAGCTGATTACGTAGTTCAGCATTACGCATTTAATGCTTACACACTTAAAATTTTCAAAATCCGGCTATTAGAGAATTATTAAAATTCCCGTGGTAAATTTTCTTTTTAAGAGGGGAGGGGGCGCCAAAATTCTTGTTTGCCACGGGTGCATAAAAGGCTAGTTTTAGCCCTGAAATACATAATTTACTGCTACTAATATATAGAAATTGACATACACGATTAAACCCGTGGTAAACATTTGAATAATCGGGGCAGAACTGCGTTTTTCACGGTTGTTAAGAAAATTGAAAAAATTGTCCTATTTTTGAAATCGTACTGCGCTTGCTATTGGGTGTATAAAAAAGTTGTAAGTATGAATGTTGTAGAGAATTTTGTCTTCTTTAATATTGTAATTGACAAATACTATGCTACTGCAACGGGTCTCGAGATATTTAAAAAAAACCAAAAAAAGGTCCCAAAATTTTCTTGTTTTTTGGCCACAGAAAATTTAGCCTTAAGAAATTTTGTTAGAAAACTTGGTTTTTTCATGTTGGCATCATTATAAACAATTCAGGAAAAAAAATCTTCTACCCGACCTTTTGCAAGGTAACCACCTTTTTTTGGTACATTTCCCCTGGACTACTTGGCGAATGGCAAATCTTTTATTTCAAACATATGTTCCACTCTTTAAAACTAAAATAGGAGCTACTTTTAGCTACTTTTCTGAACGGATAATTTGTGACAAAACATTAAAAAAAAATTCTAGAAAATTGTTATGTCTGTTAAATTCTGTTGTAATGCGACATTTCCCAAACGTCTTCAAAAATTCATCCTTAGCTTATTGTCATATGAATAGTAAATAAAATAACTATATTCGTTAGATTTCAGTAAATGGTACACGGTTAAATTTTGGTAAGCCTTAACATTTGTGATTTGTATAGTTACTTTTAATATTATTAATGTAAAAGTAATTTTTGCCAAAAATTGGAATAAAAAATCAAACTCGAAAGAGTTATATCACGGCACTACCAGTGGCAGAAGACTTTAAAAGTAGCATTCGTACCAATAGAAGGTATCATTTTGATTTTGATATATGTTTATATTAAGAGTACAGAGATTTATAAAGATGTAGAATGATGAATGAGATTTATAAAGCATTAATATAAAATTCGTACCTCCACTTCCCTTATACTTGAAAAAAAAATTATAAAACTTTATAAAATTTATTAGATTTTGTCTTTATAAATTTATTTTTTAAATATTTATTACATTTTTGTAATATGAAATGAAATATTACTGAAGTGCCCATAAGTAAATTACAGCAACATTTTTACTGTAGTATGAATAGGGGAGGGTAGTACACAGTGAGACGAAAATTATTATTACTTAACGAATGGCGACGATTTTTATTCTTTTGAAAAAAAAAAAAATTCTACATCTTTAAGCTACACAAATACGCTACACTTTAATGTATATATGGTTTAAAAAAAGTTATTTATAAAAGCACAGAAGAAGCATAACGGAGTATCGAAAATTGGCCCACTGTGTACCATTAGTGGTACACAGTGAGACACAATGTATATCTTTTCATAAATTATACATTTTTACACTCTATCAATAATTTTCTGCAGTTTATGATTTCTAATTAATATTTCTAGATTTTCAAAATGTTAAAAATATGAGCCTCGGGTGGACAATGGCAGACCATGGCTACCTCACTGCAAATAAGGGCGTCTTAAATTCAGACACATATGTGACTGAAAGAGTAATTCAGACACTTAAGTGTCTGAATATGGAATTTCAGACATCATAGGTGCCTGAAATTAAGACACTTAAGTGTCTTACTATATGATCATGGTATAAACACTGTAAACTGAAATGTCTGAAATTCAGACACATAAGTGTCTGAAACTGGAGTGTTCGATTTTCAGACATTTTAAAGTGTCTTAATTTTTAAGACACGTGTATATGTCTGAATTTAAGACGTTTAAAACATCTGAATCCCATCCATTTTTGATCACCCTGCAAGTTTTGCTATAGGCAATCAATTGTTCACTGTTTTTTGTAAGCTTTATACACTGTAAAAAATAACCATTGCAATATGGAAATTATATTGCCAATTGGGACGCCAATTTACGTATTTTAATACAAATTTACTTCCGTAAATTCCAGAAAATTTTCCATTTTTTGCATATTTCCCCATTTAAAAGGTATAATATAATCTTTCAAGGACAAATCCACATATTTCGCAATCAGAATTTTCTAAACTCACGTATATTAAACATGATTTATTTATTTATATTGAAACTAGTGCATTGGCACACCTACTGGGGGAGTTAAGGGGGCTGAAGCCTCTCCCAGATTAGACTAGATATTATTTTTTTTTAATTATGAAAGAATATAATTATTTTTTAATAGATCCTTAAAAAATCGGAATTTTTAAAAAGATATTAATTTTGTCGCACATTTTTTTTTTCTCTTTTTTAAATTTTATTATGAAATTCGAAATTATAGCATGTTTAAAATTTACTTAATTATAAACATTAATTACTTAATTATACTTAAGTAAACTAATTAATTGATGTTTTTAAGATTTACTTTAGAAAAAAAAAACTATTTACTTAATTATAAATTTAAGATCCAGTGCAACTTTTTGCACACTTTAACCTTTATAATATTTTGATAATTTAATAATAAAACTTTAAATTGTTTGATTGCAAACACACTTTAAAATTATCCAAATACGGAAACACACAAAAAAAATCGCAAAAACAAAAGTATATATTAGTACAGTACAGTATTTCATTATTTAACATTTTAAAAGCATTCAGAATTACACCAACCAAAACTTTCCAGTTTGTTACGACGCTTGCATTTTTTTTTACAACTATAACACTGCCTCTAAAATATGCTAGTCCCCTCCAAATCGCAATTCTGGATGCACCACTGAATCTGTGTGGTATCCAAAGTGTATGCTGATTCTATTTCCCTCTGAAATTTAAAGAAAATATCAAGTTTAATTACGAAATTTTCGCAAAAGAAAAATAACTGGAATATATCTCAAAACTGTGGCGCCATCTATACATTTCTTATTCAATATATTGAATAAGAAATATCGAACTTATTATTAATTTGCGCATTTAAGTGTTTGATGGTGTTTTGAGAAGTTATTTAAGTTCGTTATAACTATTATTTTGGAATTATATAGAATATTTCTGAAATTTTTTACTACATAACATTTTAGCTAATCATTGAGTGTTGATTTAATTCAGGAATGATCTCATTTCACCGTAAGAAAATTAGTCTCATCGAAAACTTTTAACCTGTATTTCGATCGAAAAAAAGGAAGATAAAAATTATTTGCGCAACTATAAAACACTGGTTTTTATTATTTTTGAAGAAAAATTATATACAATATTTATAACTGAGAAATTTTGTTCAGAATATATGGCATATGGAATATGGAATATATAGGGATTAATGAGTCCAATTAAAAAAAAAATTGCCATATATTCAACCGATCTGAAAAAAAAAGAAAGAAAGAAAAATCAAAAAATAGAACACTATATTTCTTCACACACTTTTATATACACATACCTTCGCATTAACATTAAACACAGGCTTTGGGCAAAAATATATGCATTTTTTTTTTATGAAAAATTGATTTTATTTTTAATGGGCGTTGAATTACGCCCCTCCGCCCCCCCCCCCAAACACACAACTGAAACGGGACAAGCCCGAATTAAATATATATAGATATTAATTAAATATATATGTAATATATATACATATGCACTGTTAAAACATTTTAAATATTTTAATATTTCAAAAATAACGTCTGTCATCTGTATTAACAATAATATTTCTGTTCTGAAAATTTCTTCGGTAGAAGTAGATAAACCTTCTGCTAATCTTACATTGCAGGAAAAGCAAAATATTCAAAATTCTAGAGAGAAGATGTGTGAAATCTTTCAAAATTATAAGCAGATAGACAAAATATTTACCGTTTCTGTAAAATAAATTGTGAGTCACAAGTAACTAACAATATTTGAACTTCTTAGCTGTGAAATCGTGGCCGAGAGGGATTATCGCATAGTCTACAGACCATAAGGTTGCGAGTTCGTATCCCGCGACGGGTAGGTGCAATGTTGTTAAGGTATATGTTAAATACAATGTTGTTGTAAATTGAGTAAACGTAGTTAATCATGTAAAATGTGCGAGACTGTATTGAAATACATGTGTACCCTTCTCTCTCTTTTTTTTTTTTTTTTTAAAAAAATCATGTAAAATGTGAGAGACTGTATTGAAATACATGTGTACCCTTCTCTCTTTTTTTTTTTTTTTTTAAATACAGAAATTTTCCAATAAATAAATAAATAAATTTTTCCAGAAATTGAAGAAAATTTTCATTAAAATACGTAAATTGTACTGGCGTCTTGATTGGCGGTACAATTTTTGTATTTTGAAGGATTTTTTTTTCTGTGTATAAGGCTTTCCGAAAAAATGGCTGCTTTTGCAGAGAAATTAAAGGTGGTCAAACATGGATGCATTTCAGACATTTGAAGTGTCTTAAATTTAGACACATACAAGCGTCTTAAAAATTTAGACACTTTAAAATGTCTGAAAATTGAACACTCCGTTTCAGACACTTATATGTCTGAATTTCAGACATTTCAATTTACAGTGCTTCATGCAAATTTTCAGTCTCTTACGTTTAGTAGATTTCCTTAGAAATCTACTACGCCCACATACACACACACGCGGAAAGAGAGACAGATAAACCTTCTTTTATTAATGAATAACTTTTTCGTTACGTTGTAACAAAATTGATGGCACATCTGTTACATCAATTTCATTGCTTTAAAAAGTTTTTCGTTTTGTTGAAATAGTCTATTATTAGATATAGCCAGGTTTGGTTAAGTAAATATATGTCATATTGAAGGAAACAAACTTTAAGTGCCGAAACTACACCTACGTGTTGCATAAGATGAGGTCGTTATGTGTGTGTGCCAGCTTGAAGAAAAAGTTACAACTATATGTCAAAGTGGCTGCTGTCTCACTGTGTACGATGTCTCACTGTGTGCTCTCTCCCCTGTTTAATATGTCATTTCTAATACTCATTATATATTGTATACTTAGCCTTTTTATAAAGCAATTTGAATTGTGTGTAAATTAACAAACGTTTCATGATATATTTTATAATGTACTTGAATGTCTCAGGGTCCATTTTTATAACCTTACCTACTCTAGATCTACTACTCTAGATTCCTTTTGTTTATTGCCTCATGATGAACGTATATTGGATTTCAGGCCATTTTCCAAGTTATACTTCTATTGTTTTCTTCTCATACTGTGAGATACGGCGTAAAAAAACATTCTTGACCGCCGGTTTTATGATTCTTAAACTTCAAGATTCCCTTTGCATTCTTAAATAAGCAAAAGCTCCTTTAATGTAATGGTGATTCTACTACTCTACTATTTTCTCTATAACTTACAAGTCTCAAAATGAAGTAATCAGAGAGAAAAGTTATATAATATTGCGTAAAAGGATTGCTTAATGACAGCCTGTGCATCAAAACAGGCAATACCGCATTGATGTTGCACGGATAATATTAATTATGCATTGAATTTCACATTCTTAATCTTACGCATCCGCTCTTTTGCATTATGTAACGCCTACAAAATTAAGAGATTATATGCCTCACTGTATATGCAAGATATTTTTCTGATATACACGCTGTTTGCTTTATGTCATTCTAAGAACAATGGATTAATGCAGCAAAATGTGAGAAATTGTATGTTTTGTTTTCGAGTCCTGAATTAAAATGAGCAACGTAATGTGTCGAATCGTTTCCTTAAATTAGTTCCACTTGTCTTTTAGCTCAATTTCGCTTTTAAATTCTAGAAAATTATATATTTTACTCTCTTCTGTTTCCTTTTAAAGAAAACAGAACTGTATTCTACGTGCTATTACCGCTTGATTTATTATTATTATTTTACTTATTTATTTATTTTGTTGCCAGTCACAAAAGATTTAACACAGAAAACGATAAATATTTTACTAGTGTGATGTACATTTATTGTACAGTTTTCAATAGAAAAAAAAGTGAACAAATAACCTTCGACGCATCTCCAAATGCCATTATATTGTCATTCTTTTCATAAAAAATATTTATAACGGCATGAATCAGACAAAGATTTGACAGACAAGCAAAACCCTTTTCATTTATGCAAAATGTTTCATTTATATATACAATCAAAGAATGTTCTACTTTACGTAATGATTTTCAATTCAACATATTTTATATGTATATAAAGAAACACAAAGAAAGAAAAATATTTTAAAATAAGCTACTTAAGAGATAATTTTCAGTACATCACAAATTGGTGAATTTTTTAAAGAAAAAAACAATGGAAAGAAGAAAAAAAAATAATCAATGCAAAGAATTATAAGCATTAATCTAAATAATTTTCTACCTAAAAAAAAAAAAAAAAAAAAAAAAAAAAAAAAAAAAAAAAAAAAATGCAATATTTATAATAACACAAATAATAGACAAAATATAATTAGACAAGTCAAATTGTTTTAATCGTGTATGAAATGTATTATGAAATATTTTCTATCTCACCCTCTCCGCTTTCATTTTTTTTTTTTGGTCCATTTTAAATATCTTTATTAAGATATCATTTCCAGTTAAATTAGATAAATGCAAAAGAGATTGAAAGTTATTCGTCTTTGCATATATGTTTAAACGAATTTTTCCTTACGTTTATATTTAAAAGCATGAAAACGTTCCCTAATTATTTTAAATAGGCATTATCAAAATACATAAAATCTCATTTAAAAAAAATTTAATGAAGAGAATCGCAAGAATGGTGATCTATAGTCCCCGTTTCTTAATTTACTTTGATTAAAAATAATAAATAAATAAATAAACGAAACTTAATATTATGACTTCAAATTATCTCCAACCATGCATCTATCTTACTCGATACTATTTTCCTATTACGTTACTAAAATAAATAAGAACTGAAATTCATTAGTCAAGTACGTCAGATTGCAAAATCACCATAAAGCATTAGTCCATTTTTAACATTGTCATCAGATTCTGACAGCATTATGTTTCTGAAACTTTAAATTAATGTAATAAAAATGTTATCATTCTACGAATTAAAACATATCTTTGATTATTTTTGAATAAATATAAATGTTACTTGAAGATTTTTCCTTCAGAGCGACAAAAGAGATCTATATTCAAAAAGCTTAAAATTTTTCAGCTAAATTTAACTCCACTATACAGCTAATTGTTAGTAAAGTAATTAAAGTGAATAAATTAGAATTAAGTAAACAAATTTAGTAGCCTATTAATTATTTGTAAGTTATACCCCCTCCCCCCTATTTTTTTTCTTACTTTTAAAATATTCTTTAATTTGACGAAGCTGTATTTCATAGTTGATAAAAAACAATTGAGAATATGGTATTTCACAGTTAAGTCTAATAGTTTCAAAGTTAATAGCGACCTAATGTAGTTGAAATGAAGCATTTTACATTTCGTTCCAGTGATCCTTCTGTTACGTATTAATAGGTTTTTTTTTTTTTTTTTTTTTTTTCATTTTTGACTGCTATTAAATTAATGAGCTTTAATGAATAATTACTTTTTTTTTTTTTTTTTTTTTTTGCGATCTAAAATATAGTGCCATGGCGAGAAATAGAATAATAGTGGCAAACAAAGTTGGAAATTATATTATTTGACATCAAAAAATAAATTAACGTATTCTCTAAATTGTATTTTCAGGTTATAATATTTTGTTACAGCAAGCTAGAGACTGGGACCACCTATGCTGGCGATCATCAGGGTTTATCTCAAACGAATGCCTTCCTCTTTAGCTAGATAGCTCTCTTATCTAAGAGCTTCTTCTTGTCAATTCATTATTAAGAATGTCCTTGGGAGGCGTTGGGACTGTATATAAGTTTTGTTAAATAAAAAGTTTTCAAATAAAATACGTTAATAGTCAATTTAATGCAATAATTGGTACTTACGTATTATCTGAGACAGGTCAGATCCCGTTGCGCCAATTATACTCATTACAGTAGCCCTTATTTTTTGACAACTACATATAGTGAAGCATACCTAATTAGAACTATAATGTAATAATAATACTACGTAATATAGTTTGTTTATTTATCATAGTTTCTAGTTTTTTTTTTTTTTTTTTTTTTTTTTTTGTTATAGTTTATAGTTTTTTGTTATTTTTTAAAATTCCTTTATTATATTTAATTAATTAATCAATTAATTTTTTTTAGTTACCAGTTTAAACAATGCTATATACAGGGCTTAATTTGCGCCGGAGCCCACCGGAGCTCTGCTCCGGTACTTCACTGTTTTAAGTAAATATTTAATTATTGGTCGGAATTCGCCGGAGCTCATAAATACAGGGCTCCGGAGCCCAGTGCAATAGCGATTCCGAAAAACCGAGACCTAAATTACTCTTTCCTTTCCCTCCGATCTCCAAGTTTCTGCATTCTTTTCTATCAAAACGCTTATGTAGTGTATCGCCCACGTAGGGGATGGAGAGGAAACGGCGCGTAAGATATTCTGAACATATTTCTTATAAACTAGATCGTACCCGTCAAGATTTGACGGTAAATAACTTTAATGTTTCATTAGAAAAATTCTTGAATTTTTAATGAATTGCTTCTAAATTAATTATTGAAATTGTGACAAATTTCTATATTGCATAAGTCATTCCTATTTCTTTAAAGCGATAGAGGAGTCAGCCAAAACTATTCAATGAAGCCACAGAATTTTAACTTTATAATTTACAACCAATTATTCTTCTTTTTACCAGAAATTTAACTAAAAATAGTGTGTAGAGCGTTTATTTTTATTTACTATGGTCTCATTTTTTCGAAAAAATAACAGTATTTATTTTTATTTATTTATTATGATTTTTTAACTACATGACCACTAAAAGCTGCCATAAATTTTATTTTTATCAATCTCATTCTCTAAAAGTCCAAATTTGAAACTTTGTGCAGCATATAATTTTTATTACTTGAATTTTATTTTACATTATTATACATTTTTTAAAATATGAAACAATGGATATCAAGGTAATTTTTTTAATAGTTCTTATATGAATATCTTTCTTTCTTTCCGTTTTCTTTTTTTAAGGAAAAGAAAGGCAAACTTAAGGAAAAGAAAGGCAAACTTTTCTTTCTGACACACACATATATTCTTGATAATGGTCAGAAGATATAACAAAAATTGTAGATCAGCTCAATTTATTTAATTGATAATTACATTAAAAATATTTTAGCTTAAATATTTTAAATATAAAATTATTATTATTATTATTTTAAATATTGTTCAGCGTTAAATTTAATTATAAAGCATCCAAATAATAATAAAATAAAAATCATATAACTGCTCCTCCCAATAAAATATGTCATTATTGAAATAACTTATCGCGAAAAAATTACAGAAATCATTTTGCCGGGCGTTGCATTCGAACCTGCTATCCACTACAAAATATCGGCGCTTTAAACTGCTGCTTTAGACCGCTCAGCCACCAAGAACTCGTTCTCAGTCCCTCTAAATTGAACAGGGTTGATGCATGTGCAGATGTCCCGAAATGGGTCTACTTAACATTTTACCTTTGCGTTTTAATATATATGATGATTTTATAGATTTTGAAGGTTTTTAAAAACTGAAGGAGGATATATGTTATACAAAGTAGATTAAATAAGGCAGCTGTTCGACTTATAATACGGCATCGGAATGCTTAAGCCTAACATGGCTGAAATAAATTGGCTGATTTTAACGAAAGATTATCAAGATCCGGATGAGTTCACTCCGGAAGCGTTATACACTTTGCGCCATTATATATATAATGTTTTAACTTGTCGTTCATTCATTATCTACATAAATGCATAGCTGCGAACATTTTTTTTTTTTTTTTGTGTGTGTGTGTGTGTGTGTGTGTGTGTGTGTGTGTGTGTGTCAACACTATTTCCGAGTCATAATCCTTACCTTATTAAATTGCAGGATTCTGCGATTAATTAACATTAAAATTAGGCAAAGGTTTCTATTCGAAGGAGTGATGAGCTAAAAAGTGGAATAGTTGATAGTTAAGTATATGCAGGCAGATATATTTATAATTCTTATTTTGCTAAAGGAAAAAAGATGCTTTAAATTTTGCAAATAAGGCATAAAATATAAATATGCGGATCGGAGTGATGGCATGGTGGAGGGGAAGGGGGCGGGGGGCACGCTACGGTTTTAGTACTGCAGAATATTAGGGCTCCGGTACTTCTTTTCTTAGAAATTAAGCCCTGGTTATATATTGAATAATGTTAAATTACTGTTTTGAACGCGACTGACAACGATAAAAAGATTGGCAATGGGCAACCATTTTTGGCGATCTATCTCCTGGCCCGGATAATACGTGAGTACCCAATAATTTTTTTAAAAGTCCGTATTAAAAACAAGTATCTACAATCTTTTAATTAATTAATTAATTTTATTTCATTAAAATCAAGAATTCATTCGCTAGAATTTTATTTTGAAAAGATACTTAGAAAAATAATTGTTTGCCATTTTGTTTTGTTGATTTTCATATTTTGTGAATGTATAAATAGGTTTTCATAATATCAAAGTGGTGAAAATATTTAATTTGTCATCGATGTCTGTTCTTTACTGAGGAGTGTACTTAAACTCAAACAGAAATGGAAGCATCGCATAAGAATCTTGTGATAATAAAATAATTGGCGATGACAACTAAATAGATGCAGATCTTTTAGACGATCTATACATCTATATAGATTATTATGTCTTAATTTTTTAAACACATATAATTTACATAAAAGGAAGAAATGGACATTTGTAGAACATAAAATTATGCATAATAAATTTTATTAATGATGAAATTGTAATGGAATTTTTTAGAAAAATAATTCAAATTGGCTATTTATTTATCCTATTTGTTTCTATTTAAATCAGAATATGAAATTATATTAGATATACAGTCGAACCTCGTTAACATGAACCTCAAGGGGAATCAAAATTTTGTTCATGTTAACAGTAATTCATGTTATCAGTGTCAAATATGTGTATTCGTTTTTATAGGGGACTGTGAAAACAATTCATGTTAAAAGTAATTCACGTTAAGCGTGTTCATGTTAACGAGGTTTGACTGTATACTTTTCCCTGAAGAAACATTATTTGTTATAACTACTTATTTTTTTTAGAAAATAGTCATTATTATTAATGAATTAACTAGGTAAATCTTTTTTAATAACTGAAATACCATGTTTTGTCATAAAAAAGAACATGTCAAGACACCGGCTGAATAAGCGTTCGGGAATACAGTGGTAATTTTAAACCAATATAAGAAAATTTCGCTAATTTCACATTCGCATTTGCATATTTTTTAATTTTATATTCGTCTTTATGAACAGATTTAGCTGTTACTGAGCATGTGTACTAAGTTCTCGACCAAGTTCGTTGGCCAGCTTGGCTGGGAAAATAGATATATTGTTGTTGTTAATACCCACTAGCAATGAACGCGACTGTGCCTTCTAGCTTCGCGTTTAAAATTTTGCTGTCGCTTACCACATTTAGATTTCAAAAGACTTTTGATTCCGAAGGCTTTTGTTTTGGTTACATATTAATTAATCGAAAAACTCATTGAGTCTTAAAGGGATATGTTCGCCCTTATGAAATTCGACTACAGTTTCGGTATGCACCGAAAGTCCGGTTGTTTTTAAATGAAAACTCAGATTTTGAACCGAAGCAAGCCGAAAACGAAAATAAAATCGAACTTTCGAAAGAAACTGAACTTTTGCTATCACACATTTTCGCTCTTTGGAACAACATCCAAACGTGCCGGAATATTAATATTTTTATTTCAACTCATTTTAAGTTAAATTTGCAATGAATGATGCATTGTACCAACATGGCATATCTAATTTCGAAA
Source organism: Maratus speciosus (assembly GCA_963932465.1). NCBI lineage: Eukaryota > Metazoa > Arthropoda > Arachnida > Araneae > Salticidae > Maratus > Maratus speciosus. Next base: position 382,302,054 of record OZ010796.1, read on the forward strand.
ACAGAAAATATGAAACGAGGGACTTACTACAGTACAACTGATGAAGGTGTCAAAAACAGTATAATGATATACAATGCGGGTCCAAATCAGGTGCTTGTGAAATCAAGGTTTCCCACCCTGTTTTTAGATAGCAAAGTGCTCTTCCCAGATTCCCAAGCCTATCAACCCAGCCCTGTTTCGCTGCTGTATTATTAATAAACTATGAATTGCTCCTGAACGATGGCCACGCTGATGCGTCGTCCTCTAATAATGGATGAGCCTGCGCTCGGCATCTTTATACTTGCTATCCATTATTTTCTGTAAAACTTAGTTTAAGGAATAATTCACCGTCGAATAGAGGGTATGAGATATATTGATAGGGAAGGTAGAAGAGTTTACAAAATGAATTACCTTAATGTACTTGCGGTTTAATACCTAGTCGGTGGGAAAGATTAGGAACTACCAGGGCAAAATGACATTTAAGATTTTCTAGTAAAGTGACGCATTAAAAATTTATTTAAAGTCATACTAAGTGGATTAAATTAAGATATTGTTGCATGGAAATAATTTTTTATTCTATTTTTATTCCACTTGTGAGTTAGTCGCTCATTTTCATCACTGGAATAACTCATTCATGGAATCTTTAAATAAATAATACTGGGAAAAGCGTGAAATTTCATAAAAATTTAAATAAAATGGAAATAAAGTACTGAAATTTAACTAAAGATTAATTGTGTGTAAAAAGATGTATATAGTACTAAATATATATATAACTCATTTTCCTTCATATTTTCGAAAACAGTTATGTTATTTAATAAAAAAAAGTGTAAATTAAAATTTAGAGTTTAACTTTTATAATAAAAGAGGGATATGAATTCTTTTAGAGCTGTCAAAATTTGACATAAACTAAAAATGTGTCATTGAATTGATCTAATAAAACATACGACTTCGTATTTAGGGAAAATGCATTACACATTTATTAAACACAAGGTTTTATCTATATGGGACAATATTAACAGCCGTCCATTATTCAAGTTTGATGTATAAAAAATACTTATTGCACTTCATTTTTACTTTTAGTCTATGTGTAATTCATATTGAAAATGTTATATAAAAAATAATACTGCGAGATCTTTTTAAATGAATTTCTAGTGTAAACGCACATTGAAGTCATAAGCGTCGGCCTGCGTTGATATGGACAAGCTTTCACTACATCTGGCAAATTTACACAACTAATTTTAAAATGTTATTTTTGTCTTAATAAATCACAGTTATTAATTAGGACAAAATTAGTGGCTTAAGTATTCTTTATTGCCTCTTTTGCGTGCGTGAAATCGACGCCAGTGATCCAAATAAATTTAATTCAATAAACTGACTGATTAATCTGGACGGAAAAAAAAATTATCAGTGGTTTCATTCTTAAAAGTGTCTTATTCAATAATTCCGTAATTCACACATCTGGTGACTATCACGCTATTTATATACAGTTCACATACAAAGAAACCTAAATCACAGATGATTTTAAGTTTTAATTTTTTTTAAATCGCACTTAATTTGAAAATACCGAATAAACCAGAAAACGAAACAAAAGAGTATAAGGTGATCGTTCGTTGGCAAAATTGTTTTACTCCTTTTTAGGGACAAAAAGGGCGCAGCTTCATTGTAAAGGGCAATAGGGTGCGGCATCTTTTTCTAAATCTTTCGTGTAAACTCTGATATGTTTAACAATTTTTATGCAATTATACTCAATCCTTTTCTTGTAAAATAACTACAACTTAAAATAAAGTCAATTGAGTCAACTCCACTCACACAAATGTGTACATGTCGTTTTGTGTATACCTTTTAAATAAAACTCAACATAAGTACAATAACAAAATTACGCGCAGCAAATTTCATTTATCTCTGAGGATTTTGTGAGCAGCTGCTCACAAAAGTAATTAAAAAGTAACTACTAATTTATATTCTGTCAATCCAATATGCATTATACTATTAGTATTCTAAATAGAAGAAACGCAGTAACCCTTTTTTTGTTTTTTTCAAAATTTTTCATGAGAAAAGTATTTTGCAGTAATATATACTCATATATTTATTAGCACAAGAATACTTTTAGTTCTTATCTTAAAACTTAAATTATAAAACTATTTTTTTTTCTTTCTAAATCGCTCATTAATGCTTTTTCCGGATAAAAATTGATTTTTATGTTATTCTACAAAACCACTATAGAAGTAATAGTTTTGAAGATACATGATTTCAATCTTTGTTAATGACACTATCGTTTTGCTATGAGACATCTGCCGATTTTGCTGTAGCTTTTCTTTCTGCATCTGTCGTTATTTTAACAATACAGCTTAACATAATCGATCCAGTAATCAAAATTGCTTATTTAAAATGTATTGCATGTCACAATTTTAAGTTTCATTAAAGCTTGCTTTAAATATTTATGTTGTTTTCCTGGTTATTATTTTCTGTGACTGCATTATGTCACATTTGAAAACTTAGTTCTTTTGAAATTTAGATGAGCTTTTGCAATCAAATCTGTCAGCCTTTATCCTGTTAACGCTTCGTACATTCTCATTTTCAACGCACCCAGTCAAATAATAATTAATGAGCACGATGCAATGTGCGGAAAAACTATTAGTACATTAGTTATATGTATTGTAAAAGTTCGAGATGTAATTTTGGTTTAAGTAAAAGTCATCAAATGTTCATATATGAGCAAAGTACAAAACAGTTTAAGCAATATTTCTATAAAAAATGGTTAAAAGCTGTTTCAAATCTAGTTGTTTGAAAGTTTTGGAGTGGTCTTTTAGTGGTCTGCACGGACCGAAATTTCCAGGCCCGGGCCCTGCGTATTTGTATTTTCGTGGTTCACGGCCCGGCCGGTGCTAAAATTAGTGAAAACAGGGCCGGCTCACACAAAAATTAATGAAAACAGACCCGACTCAATTCCCCCAGAAAATACCGGTTTTTCTTAACATACAAGTACAATTAAGATTTTTTTTCTAGAATATTGCATACATATTAATGGGAAAATTTAACATTATAGATTACTATATGTTCGCAAGCCATCGAATGCAGAATAGCATCAGTACCGGACCGTCATGTAGGCCCAGTATGTAGAAAGAAAACGTAAGCCTGATCCTGTCCCGGACCGAGACTGCTGAAATAATTAAGCTCTGGTTCAGACACGGTGCTGCTCTATGCTGGACATGTTATATTTCGGTACTGATGTCAATCTAGCATTTGTTCGTGCAACATATTTATACTTACACTCATCTCAGTCATGTCCAGTGAAAATTCTTCACATTTTATTGGCTTTTAAATATTATGTCGGGCCGAATTTTTTCATCGGCTTGGACCGGCACGCTTTTTTTTTTTTTTTTAATTGGACCGGCCCGTTGGAAATTTCCCCTTCATTTTGCCAAGGCCGGGCCTTTTAGATCTCTATGGTCTTTCTCACCAACGTCGCACAACTCTTATTGGTGCTTTTTGTGAAAAAATATTTTTTTTTTCCTTTTCTGCTCATGATTGTTGCACTTGGATAGAAATAATTCATGGCGCCTGGGAAACACTTATAAAATTTGGTGCCTGGTTCCGGGGTACCCCCCCCCCCCCCCCCACACCGCCAATTCGATGTCTCTGACTTTAACATTTTCGTAAGTATGGTTTGATAGTTTTCTACTTAATGATTTCTAATGCGTTCTAATATGTTTAGTAGCAAAAGATTGTAGGTACAGCCTTGCTCATTTTGAGATGCGAAGATTTTGCTAAGAAACAATTATAAAAATGAATATAAAGTAATTAACAAAAAAAAAAAAAAAAAAAAAAAAAGAGGCTATTTAAAGTAACTAACCAGTGGAGCATTTCGAATGATAACTTTCATATTGCACGCAATACATCTAAAATGGCACAACTAAAAATATCATGAATTTTTATTTATCAACACTAAAGTCATAAGTAAGCATTCATCTATATCAAGTGAAAAAATTACAGTAATTCAACTTTATATTCTGTCCCCTAGATTGCATTATATGTCATTTTACATGTTATAAATGAAAATCGTACTTAATTATTATCGTACTTACTCATGTTTTGCAAAAATAACACATTTTTAGTTACAGATTAAAACAGTTTAACGATTATATCTGAAATCATTTTAACTTTTTTGTAGGCATGGCTTGATAGCTTTCGACTTAATGCCTTCTAATATACGTTCTTATATTTTTAATGGCAAAAGATTGTGAATACAGCCTTACTCATTTTGAGATACGAGGATTTTACTAAGAAACAATTAAATAAACATAAAGTAATTTAAAACAACAACAACAACAAAACGTTATTTAAAGTAACTAACTAGAGCAACATTTGAATGATCACTTTCATATTGCACACAATGCCTCTAAAATGACACAACTAAAAAAAAAAAAAAACATGAATTTTTATTTATCAGCAATACACTGTAAAAAAAACGGACTAAAAAAGGGAAATACTACTGGCGATCTAGACGCCAGTACTATTTCCGTTTTTTTTTACGGGAATTTTTACCCATAAGTTACAGAAAAATTTTCGTTTTTCTGATTAAAAACGGAAAAATTTCTGTAAAAAATTGTACCGATTAATAATAGTAATAATGTACCCATAAATTACAGAAAATTTTCCGTTTTTCGGATTAAAAACGGAAAATTTTCTGTAATTTATGGATAAAAATTCCCGTAAAAAAGCGGAAATAGTACTGGCGTCTAGATTGCCAGTAGTATTTCCGTTTTTTTTTTTTTTTTTTTTTTTTTTTTTTTTACAGTGTAAAGTCATAAGTAAGCATTCATCTATATCAAGTGACAAAAATCACAGTAATTCAACTTTATATTCTATGCCCTAGATTGCATTATGTGTCATTTTACATGTTATAAATGAAATCGTACTTAATTATTATCGTACTTACTTATGTTTCGCAAAAATAACACATTTTCAGTTACAGATTAAAACAGTATAAGAATTGTATCTGAAATCAAAATGGTTACAGTTTGAAGTATATCAATTTTTGCTTTTGTATATAATGTGAAGCGTCGAGGAGCATATATTTTAAATTAAGACAGTTTTGTTGATCCGAATTTTCAAATGTAACCGAAAATTTGTTATATTTAAAGCTGTGTCAGTTTAGCCGATCAAGATAATTGTAGTTACTTATTGAACAATTTTGATTCGACGTGATACATTAAAAAGTCACAACTCAAAAAGGCACTTTTCAATGACCAGGGCAAAAAAAAGAAGCCAAAATGAAACTTGATCCCTGATATTTTAGAGGTTTTTCTTTTTAACAATATTGTTTTCTGCTAATACATTTGTCACTAAATAAGCGTACAATATGCATTAGCCCAAGATTGAATTTTCGTAATTACAATCTTTTGACACTAAACCAACACCGAAATCTGCATTGAAGTAAATTTAAAGCACGAAATAAAGATAAACAGTTTGAAAAAAATTACAAGCTTGCATACATATGTATATTAATATATAGTATATATACTAAAAGAAGATACTTTTCTGTATAAAGTTCATTCAGATACCACTGCATAAACTTCGCAGAACGAGAATCCTTGCTCATAGTACTTGAAAGTGTCCAAAGAACAATACCTTGAAAACGCTTTGTTTTCCAGAAAAATGCGAAAGGAAAAGTATTATGTCACATACGGAGCACCGAAAATAAGTTTTACTGAGCATCAGCAAATTGCAAATCGAATGAGAAACTGAAAAATAAATAAATAAATAAATAAAAGACTTTAAAATATAAAAATAACTTGTCAAAAGGGAACAATTTTAAAAACAAATGGAAGATAGGCCTGTCTAATACGCAAATGAACAATTCGGATCGCTTTAATGAATGACAGCTTGAAACGACATAAGCTATCGGCAATCATCGCATTACTGATAATGTATTTCGTTTGTGAGTATTGCGATTTGCACTTTACTTTCGGTCAGTGCAATGATAATGAATTACAAACTGCTAAGGTGGTGTCATACGTTTTCTTTTGCATTTTTCTCCAAAACTATGCTTCGACGAGGTATGATTATTTAAACAACGTTTATGTACTCATAGCGAGGATTCATATTCCGCACAGTTTGCGTGGTCGTATCCGAATTCCTATACTTATATTAGTGACAAGAATGATTTTTTAATTTGCGCGGAAGCTAAAATGAAAAATATCAGTCGAAATTATATATAATATGTAATATAATATAAAATAATAATTATTATCAGTATTTTTTGCATGAATCTCTACGAAGTATAGGATTTTGATTCAAAGCTTGCGGCATTGTATGTGTATGCACATTAACAGTTCCAAATTGTGTTGATAAAGTTTTAGAAAATGTCGCACATATCTTTAAAAAAATATTTTGTCAACTCTTCTAAGTTTCATCTTTAATTAATTTATTTTTCTATTCTCGCACGAAATTTTTACATCTCTTCTACACCTTAATGCTAGATTTAGATCCGATTAATACTAAATTCATATTTAACAATCCATTTGAAAAAAATTTCAATATTAAAGCGCAAGCAAATTACAAAACATGAAAAAATTAAAACAAAGCATGCTTTAATCGCATAAAATATGAAATAGGCGAACTTATAAATAACTTTTAGAGGTAATATTTCATAGACTTAGACTTTGAGTCTATTCGAGTTTCAGAAAATTTTTTAATGCTAAATATAAAAATTTTTGTAATTTAGAATGAAAAGTATTCCCAAATTACATTATCTGTCCATTTTAACTGACAATTAACAGCAATAACTCCACGGAATCATTAAGAGTTGAAACTGTAACCCATTAGCTCTTTAGACTTTACTGAACAATAGTGCTTGCAAATGAATTAAAAGAATGGCGATCAGCAGAAGTTGACGCCATGTAGTGCTAGATTTTTCGCAAATTTGCTTTAATAACTTTGGATAATTTACCCTGCAGCTCTTACACTTTTGTAGGCGTTTCTGCTTCATCAATCTCTGAAGAGAACAATCATCTAGATGGGGTTTAGCGACAGGCATAATTTATTTCCTTGAGAATTTTCTACAATTAGCGTGTCCCAAGTCTTAGCAGTGCTCAACATTCACTTCAAGGGGATTAATTAATGCAATGTAATTACAAAATTCTTAAGGTAGAGGCGAGTAAAAGTATTTGTATTAATTTATCTTTCATTTCCAATGGCTTGTATATTGTGTGACCTAACGTTTGACTGTTTTCTTAACTCCTGTCATAAGGAATTATAGATGTTAATTATTTGATCTACATAAGATATTTTTTGTCTCATATTAGCAACAAAAATTAACATTTTTCATTTTAACTTTTTATTAAAGAAATGCCTTTGTTTATCGGACACTGAGTAATATACAGGATGCATAGGTAGGAAAGTTCCTTTATTCTGGAAAAACTTGTGAATAGAGAGAGCCACACTTCGGGAAGCGAAATTCTAAAATGGAGGGCCAAAATCACAGTCAGGTGAAATACAGCCACCCAATTGGTTGTGTGGTCGCGTGGTTTTAAGAGAGATAAGGGTGAGGATCACCAACTTGTTTCTCCATTTGAATTTTGAAAGGAGTGAGGGGAAAAGTAATTTTGGAGCGATTGTTGCATCACTTACCTTATTATTTTGTTCGCTTTTATTTATAATAAACAATCGAAATTAACTCAATTAAGATATTTTGATAACATTTTGTACAACGAGAGTGAATAATTTAAATTATAAGTTGTAACAATTTTTAAATGATATGACATTACAAATATTCTTTAATAAAAATTTAGTTTTCATTGAAAAATGCTTGTAATATCATTTAAAAATTGTCTATAAATTCCGTATGGTAAAAATTTCAATAAATTTTCTCCTCTACACCCCCCCCCCCCAACCAACATCCATAAAATCACAAAAAAATAATATTATTCTAGAAAAAGTCAACAACTATCATAAAAAGACCTTTTTTCTGGACTTTAAATCGGAAACTTTAAATTAACAAAATTATATTAAAAAAATTACACAAATAATTTAAAAAGTCAGAATTTAATGTTTTAGCTTTAAATGAAAAAAAAAAAAAAAAAAAAAAAAAACCCTTAAAAATAAATTCAAAAACTTTTTTTTAAGTCGCTCTAGGTTCTCTGCCAATAAAATAAATATGAACGTAAAAGTGTTTTTCTGTTTTTAACCCTTTATGCCCGACGGTACATTAAAGTGCCATTAAAATAACTTGTTATAAACTAATTTAATACATCGATTAGTAGTTATACTGTTTAGAATGAATTATAGATATTTTACTTTATCTTGTTCCAAAAAACATTATTGGTTGCACAAAAAAAAAAAAAAAAAAAAAAAAAAATAATAATAATAATAATAATTTATTTTGCCTTTGCATCTTTTTCAGCTTTCTTGACGTTGACAGATTGGGCGGGTGGGGGGGGGGGGCGAAAGTTTCTGTTCGGAAATATTTCTATTGTAAGAAATATTATAACAATATTTTTTAATTCTACAAAATACTAAAAAAAAAAAAAAAAAAAAAAAAATTAAATAAAAGATTTGAGAGGAATTACAAATATTGCACAAAATCCCTATAAATTCAATTTGATTAATTAATTTTGGCAAAATCCTTTTAAAATTTATTAAATGATTATGTAAATCTTCTAATGTAGTTTCAAAAATTCACAAAATATGCTTTAGAAGATGAAATTTTCATAAATTCATAATCTGGGATTAGTAGTTATACAGTTTAGAATGAATTATAGATATTTTACTTTATCTTGTTCCAAAAAACATTATTGGTTGCACAAATAATAATAATAATAATAATAATAATAATAATAATAATAATTTATTTTGCCTTTGCATCTTTTTCAGCTTTCTTGACGTTGACAAATTGGGCGGGGGGGCGAAAGTTTCTGTTCGGAAATATTTCTATTGTAAGAAATATTATAACAATATTTTTTAATTCTACAAAATACTAAAAAAAAAAAAATAAATAAATAAATAAAAGATTTGAGAGGAATTACAAATATTGCACAAAATCCCTATAAATTCAATTTGATTAATTAATTTTGGCAAAATCCTTTTAAAATTTATTAAATGATAGTGTAAATCTTCTAATATAGTTTCAAAAATTAACAAAATATGCTTTAGAAGATGAAATTTTCATAAATTCATAATCTGGGACATAAAAGGCAAACATTCTTTTCTAGACATTCAATGTTTATCTTAAAAATCAAGCCTAGTTTCAGGACTGCTATCCAAGACCGCTACAATGTGTTAATTTGGCGTGGACCCCGATTATGGAAATTCCCTTCGTTTAATTTACGATTAGAAAAGCATTAATTTGTGCATTTATTTTAAAAATCACAATTTTCTCTCTCTCTCTCTCTCTTTTTTTTTTTTTTTTTTTTTTTTTTTTTTTTTTTTTAATTAAACATATGCAAAAGGAAAAAAAGCATAGTTTAAACCACCTTTCAAGACTTCTAAATTGTTTTTTGAAACATAAAATCATTAATTAATTAATTAATTAATGATAAAAGTGCATTTAAAAACATATATTACATTCTTTATATTTTATTTTTCACATTTTAATATTTAAAATATTTCATTGTTTCAGTTTCACAGCTAATTGGAATATTTTAACGTGCATGATTTGGCACATAATTAATTCCATTCTTCTTGTAACTCTTATACAAGATAACCATAAACAATATTTAGCAATTTATCACGTGGACCCTCCTTAGGAAAACATATTATTAATTTATAATTAAATTCTCGAAATAATAAAATGTTATATTGTCATCGAAAACACACCTGCTTTAATAATTTTTATAACCTTAGCTTACCAGGAAGTGAGTGAAAAATCGATTTAAAAATTCCAGATTTAAATACATGAACCAGGAAACAAAATAACTTATTGTACATACTATTACGAAATTGTTCATGTAATATTTTTGTTCTGTTTATTCTTAATGATTAAAATCGGTTTAAAAACTGACATTATTTTTTTTAAACTATTTTTCATTAGGCAAAAATTTTTCAAAGTTTTTAGTATTCCAAGTTAGTTATTAAATTTTTCTATAGAAAAGTGCGAATATTTGTTTTAATTTGGATTTTAAAAGTAACATAAGGGAAAAAAATGCAAGTTTCATTTTTAATTTTCATTCATTAAAAAAGTACTTGTCATATTATTTAAAAATTTTTACAGCTCAAAATCGAAATCTTTCATTCACATTTTATAAAAAGGTCATCAAAATATCTTGAGGTAATTTCGATGGCTTATTTTAAATGAAACAGAAAAAAATTCGCTTCAATACATGATTTTTTCTTGGAAAAGGGAGTATGGGACGTTTCCCCTAGCGCTAGAGATTGCTCTCTGAAAAGGACGCGACTCAATGACCAATGAGGTGCTCGGATTTCACCTGACTGTGATTTTGGCCCTCCATTTTAGAATTTCGCCTTCGGGAAGTGCCATAACAATATAAGTAAAGTAACTGTTCACTAACTATTGCAAGTGATAGCAGCGCCACCTAATTGAGGAATTTGGATGCTATAGATCCCACCTCAAATCTATAAGAGATATCAGGAGAAAAAGATAATTACAAAAGTGCACAGTGTCCTCGATTTAATATGAAACGATGTGTTAAATGTAAAAATAACTTAATTGGAAAGCCTGAAATATAAGTTTTTCAATATCTAATCATCGGTTTAATTATAACAGTAATCATGCGCAGAAGTGTGCGATAGTATATGCAATAGGTAGTATATGGTAGAATATGCTATAAAGCACATTTACTAATAAAAAGAAAACATCTAGGCAAGGTAAAGTTTATTTTAATAAGAAAACCAAGTTAAGTGCTCTCAATATGTCCACAATCTTCAGCAATACATTTACACTCATTTGCATATGCATACACTGTAAAACAAATTTTCATGAAAAAACAGAAAATATACAGGCAGCAAAGTTGCCATCGATTTTCTGTTTCAAGGATGCTCTAGACCTTTTTATTTGGCCTTTTCTTGGTTATGTCTTATAGTTTTTGAGATAAGATAGATAATTTCCAAATTTGGCTACTAGGGGTGCTGCTATTGGTCGCATTAGGTCGGGCGTTTCTATACCATTTCACACTTTCATAGTTGTCTTTCGCAATTTTTTTCAGAATAAATCGGCTTTTCTATGCACCCTGTATGTGTTTTAACTGAAATAATATTATTTAATTTGCTAATATCTGATTGCTTAACTGATATATTCTTATCAAAACTTACCAAAGAAAGAATGTAAAATGCTTGCAATAACAAATGAATACATAATAACTTCTAAATTCCTATATTCTATCTAAAAAAAAAAAAAAAATCATAAAGGAAAGCATTATTATGGCAGTTAAAAATTATTGCTTATAGATTTAGTTATTTTTTATGAATATCAAAGAAATGTAAGTATCGTAAAACTCCTAAAATAAGCCCCACCCGAATGTTGGCCGCTTCCTCAATTTACCACATATATCAATTTTTGAAAAAAATCCTTTTATAAGCCCACTTACCAAAAATCTTTGGTTGGAATGTGTTTTCATTCACCCATTGACGACAAAATTTTTTACGGTGTTTATAAGTGCGCCAAGATTATTTCATTGTTTTCATGCTCCCTAGTACGCCCGTTTGAGGATTTTCAAACGACGCCGTGCATGCCCTTTTTGTTTTAAGTGCCGATGCGCCCTGCACTTTTTGGACATAGAAAATGGGCCCTGCCTCTTTTACATGTTTCTTCTTTGAGCCCTTTATTTTATTTTTTCAAAATATTTTGCCTTTCTTTTGTGTAAAAACAAGTGCCATTAATAATAATAAAAAAATCTACGCATGGTTTGTTTCTGCATAACGAAGCATGTTATCCATCCGAAGCTGATGATCTTGACAACGTTCGTTTTCCGACTTCACGGAGTTGAATAACCAAAACAAACCGCAGATAGTCCTCTCCTTTTTCTGTGCAGTTGTCTATAGTGCACTTTTCTGTGGGGTGCTCCAATTTTGTAATAACTTATTATATATTAATAAGTATTTGTTAAACAGCACTATTATTGCAGTTTGTTGAAAATTTCGACGAAATCGGACAATTAGCAATACAGACTTTTTTTTTTTTTTTTTTTTTTTTGTAATAGTAAGGAAAAAACAGGTTTTGCTTTTCGATCCTTTACTTTTTCTGTTTGCTTGCACCTCAGTATTTTCTTTTTCCCTCACTCAAACAACGCGAATTTGCTGACACATTCACGTAAAGAAAACTAGAATTTGAATAGTTTCTCTCTACAGAGAAAATATTATTTAGAGGATTATTTAATTATTAATATTATTTTTTGCTTATTTTAATTTTTTTTTAAACTTTCTTAGAATATTTTATTTTAAATATTTACAGAATATACCTTTTCATTTACCAATATGTGAAGAGTATTGGGAAAATTTTCAAGAAAATTCCGTTTATAAGGCCCCTCCCCACTTTTGCCAGTAGTTCATGCCGTCAAAGGGGGTTTATTTTCGGAATTTTACGGTAGTTATTTATACAAAGCAATTTATTGTTCCTGAATGTTAGAAAAGCAAAAATTCATTTTACCATCATTTACAAGAGTGCTCCAAACTTCAAGAGGACTTCAAATATTTAAAAAAAAAATATGTTCCACCTAAAAGTGTGTGATTTTTTAAAACAAGTATGTTACAAAAAGTAATAGCTTAAGAAATATTTCAATGAAATCAATTGAGATTTATTATTATTATTATTATCTCTAAAGGTTCATAAAAGTTATAAGTTACATGATCAGTTACATGATATTCTGGAAATTTTTTTTTTCTTTTTTACTTATCAATTAAATGAGAAATAGCTGTGAAAACGTAATTCAAGCATTATTATCAAGACGGATGAGATTCACCTAATTGATCGATGCTTATTACAGATCTATGTAACTCTAAATAATAGATATTGTAGTTTGTGATGCATTTTAAACATTATTATTAACCCTTTGAAGGGTGCTGGGTTATAACATATCCCACTTAATTTTAATTGTGAAATACAACGTTGACACCGGAATATTGGAATGAAAATTTTAATTTTATTAAGTACGCGAAGAACAGCTTTTACCTATTTTGAAATAAATTTATTTTTAAATTCGGGTGTCATTCAATCTTTTCAGCATTTTACGAATGGAACTTTATCCCTGAAAGAGATAAGTAAAAGATCAGACAAAAACGGTCGATTCAATATAATACGACAAATCGTGTTTATACCCTCAATAAATCTCGTGATGCATTTTTACCTCGATATTTTAAAGAAAATTGCAAAAGAATGAAATCTTTCTTCAAGAATTCGTTGTATAACTAATTTTATCATTCTTTCAAAATATGTATTAACTATAATACTGATATACAGAAATCACAGCATTAAATTGATTCGTTTTCATCCTATCATCAGTTTTTTGTCATTATTATTATTAAAGGCTTTAATTTCAGCAACATGCAAATTATTGTTTTCTCATCTGCCTTTTTCACTTAGAAGTTCTATAACTCAGAAATAGGTGTGAACGCATATGCAATTAATCCATACATTATCAAGGCGGGTGATATCCAGATGATAAGATTGATGCAACTATTATAATACGACGAATCACGCTTATATTTAATCGATACCCTTAATAACACATTGAGAAGCATCTATCAATCTGCCCTGCCAGTTGTTTAAGTGGTCCGATTGATTCATACGATACTAGCCCATCTTACTCTTACGAGTACAGGTAATTGTCTCGTTGTTATTTAATCAGTCGTGTTTAATGTAATAAACGGAGTTATTTCTGTGAATTTATTACAAAAAGAATAACTGGGTTGGGTTTCTAAAGCAAAGTATCAGAATTTTCTTTCTTTAAGCAATTCATTATATATTAAGATTGCTTAATACGTTGTTTATCTGTGGAGGTGACTTGACAGCTTTATTTTCGCAGCGGCAAAACCTGTAAATTCATAAGAAGCTTTAAAGACGGTTCTCGAAATAATATTTTTATCAGTTCAACAACGTAAAATTTTCCTACACAATTTCTGACTCATTTTTAAATGTAAAAGCATGAAACTTGCAGACGTGATTATCGAAATGATTTGAAATCGAAGAGTTTTTTTTTTTTTTCATTTTTCCATAAATGAATCACAATCTGAATTATAAGCGATTGTTGTCCCAGAACGGACTTGTTTTTCCCTTTCCAGTGCTATCGCGTCCGGAAATTCCGTTCAATACACAAATTTAGATAGCATTTTTTTGAAAGATTGTTTGCCTTTACCAAAAAATGGGAATAATTGTTTGATTACATAGTTTATGAATAAGAGAACCTGCCAACTGCATGAGATTGAAATTTTTTAGAAAGTAGGCAGTTTTGATCTAAGCTTTAAGAAATAAATAGATTTACGCTATAGAAGTTGATAAAATAATCGAGCACTGGATATAGCCAGCTATCTTATGTGGCCTCTGCGCATTTTATATTCGTTCTGATAAAAGGTATATAAAAATTTTCGAAATTCTTTATTTTAAGGAGTGAATGTAAAAGACAATAAAAAAACAGAAATTTAATTTTGCATAAAGAATGAAGTCGATCGGATAATTAATTGTCGAGATATTTGTAATCATACTTTCCATAGTCTTCAATTTTTCATGACTCTGTATTTCATTCAAATTTCAATTCAAAGATATATTTTAATTGGAAATGAAAAGCTTAATCCGACGCAACGCAGTAAACTTGTTAAATAGTATGATTATCATTTTTGGAGAAGGGTGTTTCTTTTACGCAATTCAGTAATAGAGCATTTAAAGCTTATGACGTCATCAAGCCACGATTTTAAACTCTCTATCTACCGAACGAATTGAGATAGAGGCTTGAAATTTTGTATGTACTTAGAATGTAATAGTGCGACAAAGTCTATTAAATTTCAGTAACCTTAGTTATCCCTAGATATGCATTTTATAAATAAATAATTTACGCATGTTTTATTTTCATATTTTATCTTATATTATAATACGAGCAAAAATTGTGTGTGTGTGTGTGTGTGTGTGTGTATGTATGCAAATTTTATCTTGAAAAGGGCTCTAACGATTTTGACTAAATTTTGTATTTTACGATTTTCGGGCGCGAGAAGACCATTGGGCTAGGTCACATGTTCGAGAAAATTAGATTAGTGGGCCATTTTGGGTCATAATGGGACAGGGTCAAGCTAATTATATCTAAAAAACGGCTCAATCGATTTTGACTATATTGTATCCAACCGCTTTCGGGCACGAGACGACTATTGGGCTAGGTCACATGTTCGAGAAATTTTAATTAGTGGGTCATTTTTGGGTCGCTATGGGTCAAGCCAATTTTATCTTAATAAAAAGACTCTAAAGATTTTGACTAAATTTTGTAGTCTATCATTTTGGATTACGAGAAGACCATTGGGCTAAGTCACATGTTAGGGATAATTCGATTAGTAGGTCACTGTGAGTCAAGCTAATTTTATCTAGAAAGCGGCTCTAACGATTTTGACTAAATTTTATATTCTATCGTTTTCAGGTTCGAGAAGATCATTGGGCTTGGTCACATGTTCAAGAAAATTCGATTAGTGGGTCATTTTGGGTCACAATGGATCAGGGTCAAGCTAACCGTATCTAATAAACGGCTCAAACGATTTTGACAAAATTTTGTATTGCACCGTTTCCGGGCACGAGAAGATGCTGGGATAGGTCACATGTTCGAGAAATTTCGATTAGTGGGTCATTTTGGGGTCACTACGGGTCAAGCTAATTTTATCAAGTAAACGGCTCTAACGATTTTGAATAAATTTTGTTTTCTGTCGTTTTCGGTTCGAGAAGAGCATTGGGTTAGGTCGCATGTTCGAGAAAATTCAATTAGTGGGGTCAATATGAGTCCCGGTCAAACTAATTATATCTAAAAATGTCCCAAACGATACTGAAAAAATTTTGTATTAGACTGTTTTCAGGCACGAGAAAATCATTTGGCTAGATCACATGTTCGAGAAATTTAGAGTAATGTGTCATTTTTGGGTCACTACGGGTCAAGCTAAAGTTATCTAAAAAAAACGGCTCTAACGGTTTTGACTGAATTTTCTATTCTACCGTTTTGGGTCGCGAGAAGACCAATGGGCTGGGTCACGTGCTCGAGAAAATTAGGTAAGTGGGTCATTGTGTGTCACATGTTCGAGCAGATTTGAATAGTGGGTCATTGTGTGTCACATGTTCGAGCAGATTTGAATAGTGGGTCATTTTGAGTCACAATGGGTCAGGGTCAAGTTAATTGTATCTAAAAACTTCTGAAACGATTTTGACAAAATTTTGTATTATATCCCGTTTCCGGGCACGAGATGATCATTCGGCTAGGTCACATGTTCAAGAAATTTCGATTAGTGGGTCATTTTTGAGTCACTACTGGTGAAGTTAATTTTATCTAGAAAACAGCTCTAACGATTTTTATTAAATTTTGTTTGGGTTAGATCGCATGTTCGAGAATATTCGATTTGTAGGCAATAATACAGAGAGAATGATACAATGAGAATATTATATCGTGTTGAACACAAAGGTAATTTTGACCGAGCATAGCTCTGTCGTCCCCGCCTGTATTATGCATATTACGGTGGCCCCCAAACGACTAGTTTTTTATTATCTTCGTAATTCTTAAAATGTCGAGTCGAAAAATATGTTACATTAATTTTGTTGTTGTTGTTATTGTTTCTTTTTAAGAGGCAAAATGTACGATTATATAGGATTAAAGATGAATCACAGATAACTGTTTTTTTGCGGATATATTATACGTTCTATGATCCAAAATGAATCCTATGTGCATGCTAAGAATAAACATGCTTGAGAAACTTTTACTTATTTTTTATTCTCTTGATAATTCTTAAAATGTCGAGTCGAAAAATATGCTACATTAATTTTGTTGTTGTTATTATTATTTCTTTCTCTAAGTTGTAGAGTAACTATAAATTTTATAGCGAAATTCGGGGTTTTAAGGGGGGACAGGGCAAAATTAGCACTAGCCACAGGCCACAGTGCCAATAAATGAGAAAATGGGGCTAGTGAAAAATTGTCTATTAGCGGCCACCTACTACCCACATTTTTACAAGGAGAGAATAAAATTTTCTTGCATTTCCTCAAGGATTCTACTATTTTTGGTTCCAATATATTTATATTAACATATTTATTTGGGCTATTAAGTTTAAGATTAATACTTATAGAAATTTTACTATTGAGTATTTTTAAATAAAAAAGTATCCACTAGTTTAAAGAAAGTGGCCACTTAAAAAACTAGTCCTACCGGCCAGTGGCCGATACTGAGATTTCCCCAGTTTTGCCCTATAGGAAAAATACAAGGGTTTTATTTAATTTCATGAAACAATATTCCTGTTATACTAATGGTTCATTGCAATACATTTAATTTTAATATGTGAATTTTATGAACACGAAAACAAAAATAACAGGTACAAATTTCAATAATAAATTTCATTACAATTTAGCCAGAAAAGAAAAAGTCCTCTGAGTATTCAAAAATTAAAGATAGTTTAAAATACTTAAAATACTTCCAGTTCTGACATTAACATCTGCAAATATTCAGTATTTACTTATACTCTGTATAGATGAGGTTTAAAGGGGTTTTTAACATTACATTTTGCATTGAATAAGATCAATATTAAAAAAATAAAATATGTTTGTGTTTCTTAATTAAAATTATTGTCAAATTTCTTTTAAGTATATCAGGAAAACCAATTGTGTTACCATCGATTTTCCATTTCAATTAAGTATTTATTTATTTTTCTTACGTTTTTATGAATGGTATATTGCACACAAGCAAGACGGTTTCAGTTGTCGACAATTTGAGAGTTGTTACGATATCATTGATATCTGAAAATTTATGGGCAAATATATCCCATGCTTTTGCAGTATCTTACAAATATTTATTAGCTGGATTGTTTAATTTGCATTTTAAGTGGTGATATTCTTTTAAGGAAGTGTAATTTATAATAATAAAGATTTGTTGACTGATAAAATCTCTTCAAATTTATTATACAAGTTGGAATTGGAATGTTGCATGATCTGAAATTCATATCATAATTTAGCGAAACAAATTGCATTTCTGTTTCTAAAATTTAAAATTTTATTTAGTTATCTAAAAACTATGACGTGTTTGTATATATATATTTTTTCTATTTCTTTGTTTCGCTTGAATTGATGATAGGTTTTTAATTTTTTTCCCCTGAAGGATAAAACTTAAAATTTATGCATTCACTTTTGTAGATGAGTATTTGCATTGGTTTATAATGGTTATATATATATATATATTAAAAACTTACAATATTACGAAAAATCTATTAGTTCATATTTAATGAAAATATGAAATAGTATTTTGATAGACAAGTTGCAGAAAACAAATCCAAACCAAGAGTACAAAAGCAAAAAGGGGGGAAAAAGAGAGAAAGAGATTAAAAAAGAAAAATATATAATAACGATCTAAACATTTACGAATCGTGATTCAGGAATTTTATCATGTAATTTTGCTGAGGAAATTGTAAGTATGCGTGGGAGGAATTTTTTCTGCCATTAATTTGAATTGCAAAAAACGTGGTAATCATGACATGGTGCTTCATTAATGCTAAAACCCCAAAAAGAGAACGACGCTGGATTTTCTTTTACTTTTTTACCAGTACAGCAGTCTGTCTTACATCTAGATGTTAATTTTATACAATCATTCAATATAAATATTTCGAATTCCTTCTCAAAAAATTCACTTTTTAAAATTGGAATACTCATATGCGCAGACGAATTCCTAAATGTATGCAATGCATATATCCAATCATTTAATGTTATATTTATGTCATATTTGATATTGCAATATTTTCTTTGTTCAAAAATTGCTGAAAGCATTTTGTTAGACACAAACTCATTAACCCTCCGTCAGGAGCACCTCTGGACTCCCGGACTCAGCCGCAGTGCATCTGTTTTAAAATCATCGTTAGCAATGACGAAAATTAGGGAGGAGGGGCAGCTTCCCCGTGTGCTGCAATGTAATAAGGGCGTAAAAATGAGGAATTATGTGAACATTAAAAGTAAAGGAAAATTGGAATTGCTCATTTGAAAATATTTGATTTTACTTTGGATAACTGGGAAAATTTCCTTTCATAAGTTTCGAATCAGGGATAAACGAACAAAATTTATTTAACAAGGAGAATTTCCTTTCATAAGTTTCGAATCAGGGATAAACGAACAAAATTTATTTAACAAGGAGGAAAGTCAGCTGTTTCTCAGCTCTCGCCACGCAGACGTCTCCATACTATGTTTGCCAGATTAGATTTTGTCTATCTGCTTAGGTTACTTATCTTTTAAATTTGCCGATTAATTTTTCTAGTTATAATAATTTGGGCTATTAAATACCGGATGTGTTTCTTCGACTTCTTTCATACAACTTAAAGTATTCATTTTTTTAAACCCCTGATTAAATGCTTATCTTTCTATAGTAAAATACAACTACTTCTTTTAAAAATACAAGCAAGTGTTTGATACGTCACAAATATTGAGAGATTCTAACTGCCATCTCATCACTGCCATAAAACCGTCACTTATTTCTCGGCACTCTATAGAGGTCTACGAAGTTTCATTTCAACAACCTGAAGTTTTATCAACAACTTAGGTAATTGAAACTATTAAAACCTATGTTTTTAAAACCTAAATCGCAGAAATGGTCGGATATCATCGAATTAATCCATTTAATTAAAATAATATAAGACTCTTTCAAAATTTTATGATTTGTCGTGTGATCGGAGGTATTCAGCTATAAATACGCAAAATTTCAAATCTCTAATTTATACAGTTTCTGAGAACGAACTCTGTGACAGACAGACAGAGGAGTGAGACGAATAGCCCGTCATTTCCCGAATATTTCTTCAGATGAATGAAAACCTTAAAAAAAAAAAAATGCATTGTCGTATTTTGTATCCTATTTTGACTCCAAAAAATTGAGAACTTTTAAAAACTTTCGTGGAATGTGTTTTCCTAATGTGTATTTTTTAAAATTAAATACTGTATAATATTAATCAATGTAAAGTATCTAAAAGTAATATGTATCAGCCAATTAACAAAATCCTAAGACTGCTTAATGAATGAATTAATGAAAAAGAACGGTTGGATATTATGGAGATAGATTTAATTTAAATTTTACAAATATTTCAACTAATATAATAAATTGCTATGAATTAGAAACGTAATAATTGCACATTTTTTTTTTTTTTTTATCCATATAAAAATAACAGAGAAATCTACATGAAAGATTCCTCAGATACTACAGCCAAGAGAAAAAAAAAAAGATATTGCAATAGAACAAATTTCATGTTACATTCTTCCATTTCTTAGGATCACTTGGAATTTCAAAAGTGAGACTTTTCTATGAGAGTAGAAATACTATCATTAATTTACTTATTTTCTTTCTTTAGAATTATTTAACATTTTAAAGTAATTAAATAATTCCGTATTATCCCTTTAAGACCGGAAGATTTTTAGTAGCAATGAAAAATTTAGGTGGTTTCCCCTAATTAATAGGATCATACCTGTTTGAAAAAAAAATATTTTAAAAAATACGCGATGTCAGGTTATGACAGGAAGATCCACGCAATTCTGTGGGTGCAGGCTCGACTTTAAATCGCACAAAAAGAGGAAAATGTTTTTTTTTTCCTTTTTTTTAGGATCACGTACGTAAATTGCTTAGGTCAGGTCTTAAAGGGTTAAGGCTGTTCATAACTGCTCTGCTCATCAAGCGCAAAACGTTTTGACACATTTACAAATTCATTTTTTAACGGAAAGGTATAAAATTGGATAGCCTGGCCATGGAAGCGATTTGGAATTCAACTTTTTTTTTTTTTCCATTTTTTGATCAATCAATTACCTATTGAGTTATAAGGAGTTTTGATCACGTGACAAAGGGGTTTTTCGCCCACTCTTGAGTCTCTTGCTTCCTGCGTTTGCAAACAAATGAAAAAAAAAAGCTCAATTACATAGTTTCTTTACAACAACACCAGCTAGTTTCAGGCATTTTCGAACAAAAATAAATTAAAACTTATGTCAGAAAGTTGCCCTTTTGGATTTGAGAACACCCTTAAGCAAATGTAAATATTAGTTAGCTGAAGAATAATTTTCATTATATTATACAAAATATCGTCTAAATGTCATATTAAATTGGCTTCGGCTCTTGCCAGATACATTATTTCCGGAAACCTCAGATATTATTCAAATTGGAGTTAGATCCAAAAATGAAATCAAGCTCGGTAATTGATCTACTGAGACTTACAATGGTGAGTATAGATGTAAGCAGGTTTAACCAAACCTTTCTTCTTTTCTTCATGTCTAAAAATGTTTCCTACCCTACCTGTATATGTTGCCTTCAACAAAATAAATTTTAGCTAGTTAAAATTAATTTTAAAAAAAATTGAGGAATTTAACAACGATTGACAAAATTATTTTATAATTTTGGAGTATTTGCAACTCACAAACTGCCTTATAAAGCAATAATAACTTTTGCAGTAAAAAAAAAAGTTAATAAAGTTTTAATTAGTTGATAACTATAATGTATTTTGAACAATTTTTATATTGTATACTTATTTAAGCTACGATATTAAAATATATATATAATTACATACATACAATGAGCTATTATAGAAAGCAATTTGCACATTGAAAATATATAGGTGTGAATAGCGTGTTATACTTTAGCTGCATTACTTAATTATTTTGTCAAATCTTTTTCTAAAATTATTCGCGAAAGAAGGAAAGTTCCAATTTACTATCTTGCCACGGGTGAAGTTTTAGTCTAGTTCTGTCACCGGTCATTAGCACCTACTTAGCACAATTATAACGCTCTTAAACCTTCATTAGCAATTAGTGACCTTCATTAGGAAGTACAAAGAGAGAATATTCGAAATTTGATTAAAAATATATCATTTATAACCATAAAATAAATAAAACCCTAAGCAATCTGCACTAAGATTTAGCAGCGTGGCTGTCAGGCATGCTGCCTTCGACCGTTGTTTAAAATCTAAAAATGCATCCAAACATTTTGGATGAAGTCGAATTCCTTATTCCCAACATTTTTAAAGTTTCAGTGTCTTTATACGAATTTAATTCTGAATAAGAAGATAAGTCGAATTCCAGGACGCTTTCATTAAAATGAATGCAGAAAACCATTATGTTTTGCATTGCACAAGAACATTTCTTATATGCTTGTTTAACCTTTTCAGTAATATACGTACTTTTATTTTTCTGTGAATCTGAGAGTATGCCCCTACATCTATGTTTTCGCGCTTTACTTCTGTGCAACTGAACAAGTATTTTCTTACAAAAATGTTACCTTATTTAATCGCATGATGTTTGACAAATAAACGTAAGTCTACTGAAATTGTAAAACATTGTGACCTTTTGAAAAGTGGTTGATATGTCTGGATTTTTATCGTAAAATAAAATTTAAAATATAAAAATAAAATAAAATAAAAAGAAAAGGGAAGAAAGAAACCCTCTCACTTGCGCGGTTTTTGATGCAACTAAAAAACGTACCTCTGAAAAGGTATAATCAAATTTAGTGTATGTTTTATTAGTATAACTCTTAGTATTACATACTCAGCGATAAAACCAACAAGAACAAAATAATTTGTATTTAGGGATAAACAATTGCAATAATATGTTTTGGGAGGGGATTTGGAAGCTGACTAAGAATAACCTAAAGGGAGAAATATCAAAAGCAAAGAAAGTAATATGGAACTCTAACGCAATAGTCTTGCAACAAAAGTCATTATTTGAAGCTAGAATTATTTTGTAGAATGTATTGATAATAATTCAGAGCATAGCACAAACATTCTAGCATACACACAATCACGTATTACATTATAATCGTATATGCTTGTCTAATTCTTACATATGTAAAAGTTATCCAGTCTTTCAGAGCCTTTATCCGCATTCCATGTAACTAAACCGGAATTATTCATATTAAATTCCCACTCTTCTTTTCTTTCAAAAAGAAGTTTAGACCAATTAAGGTACCAAAGAAGAATCACGAAATGCTTATCCTTTAACCGAAAGTATTAGAAAAAAAATAAATAGTAGATCAGAGAAAGGGACTGTCGTTTTCTTCTTTTGTTGTGATCGTGACACACTTGTCAAGACCTCTACCGAGATTTATTGTCTTCAATAATGTGAGGTTATTTATATCTTAGCGCCATCTGTTGTAGTTCATTTCAACTACATAACTATATTTTCGAAAATTTGTAATTCCGTAAAACAAAATGAAATATGTAACGCATGTTTAAAACTCTATGAAACTAAATAAGGGTGTTGATTTTCGCTGAACAATTCATACACATACATCAAATTGATAGAACTCAAGAAGTTAAAGATAAAACAAAGACTAAAAATATCCGAAACAATTTCTTATTTGACCAAACCAACCAGGTATTAATTAATAATATCATAGCTATCAACTGTCCGGGTTTTCAAAGCCAATTAAACATAATTTGAACTAGAAAAATTATTTATTGAGATTTTTCTTGTGCCTAAAATGGTTATTAATTAAATACTTTTATTCAATAAAATTTCTTCCCTATTTGAATTGGGGGGAGGGGGGGGGGGGTATCACGGAAGTTTGACGTCCATGCAGGATAAAATCCCTCTGACACCAGAAGGAATCTTTCTTGTTCAAATCACTACTACAATATTTTAAATCCATTTTATAATTATTTTTCTTATTGAAAGGATAGTAGAGATACATTAAAAAATTACTGTTGACGAAATTCTCAAAAATTGTGCATTGTATTATTAAAAATTAAATTTTTTTCATAAATATGGTCAATAACTCTTGTAACTGACCCCAACCCTATTTTGAAAAACGAATAACTGACACAAAGGGAACCAGTGTCTGACACTTTACTTGCAAAGAAAAAAAAAGAAAGAAAAAAAAAACCTTATTTATATACGATATCATACTCAAGATGCATGTGTCCCTTTTTTCATGATTTTAATTATTATAATGCAGATATTCAAGTGGCGTCAAACGGTGGTAGAACAACTTAAATTTTAATGGTGTTGACAAGATAAATTTAAGTGTCATTTACTGGTTAGTTGTCGATAACTGGAGGTTTCATGATACACTGTTAAAAAATTGCAGCAAACTGTTCAGTAATTCGACCATTTTTATGGAGAACGGTTACATAACCGTAATTTAATTCTTGCCCGACCATATTCTGGGCAATAATATAGTCAAAATAGAGTTAAATGACTGTTATATAACCATTTTTATAAAAACGGCCGAATGACTGGACAGTTTGCTGCAGAATTTTAACAGTTACGTGATATCTAAATTCAGGTGATTCTCCGTACAGTGATAAATCATTGTATGCCTCTTCGCTAAACCCGATAATTTTTTCGGTATCTCACACTGTTTATTTTATCGAAGTTTCATTGTATTTAGTTTTCGATTTATCAACAGTAGTGTTCCATAAGTACAGGACATGAAAAACGAATAGGATCATTTTAATTTCGACCTCTTTAAGGCGGTTTTATAAAAAAGAAAAATCCTCTATCAACAGCGCGAAACTTTTTGTCACATTTACGGACTCATTTTTTAAAGTAAAAGCGCGATTCTTGCATGCATATTTATTAAAGTGATTTGTAATCGAAAAGTTATTTCATTTTCCAATAAATGAATTGTATCCTGAGTTATAAGCGATTGTCGTCTCAGAACGGCAGTTTTTTTCCTTTCCGGAGCTGTTACTTGCTGAAATTAGGTTCAAAACGCCACAGCATTTTCTGAAAAATCTTCTGCCTTGACCATAAAACAAAACAAAACAATAACAACAACAACAGCAGCAGTTTGATTACACAGTTTCCTAATAAGATTACCTGCCAATTTTGATGAGTTGGCGAACAAAGAAGGAATTTAAAAATGCGTCAGAAAGTAACCAGTTTGGATTTTAGAACACCCTTAAGTTTAATCCTTCCGGGTCTGATTTATTTTATTTTATTTTTAGTTTTTTAGTTTTTTGTAGGAGGTGGTGGATAAAAATTAATTAAATTAGCTATCCAAATGACAAAAACAGAGGTTTACTGAAATCTGAGGAATATATGGTATTTTGCATACAATTAAAATGACAATAGGATACAGAAGAATTTTTTAAGACGTTTGGGAAATATTGTACGGAACAGGATTAAATAAACATGACTTTTTTATAGTATCAGGAATTATAGGTTCGTATAAATAGCCCCTATTTTTAAAATGAAAGAATGAAACACGTTTAAAATAAACGTCTCAGCAACTGCGTATAGAGAGCTTTAAGAGAACTTTTTTTTAAAAGCTAAATGCTGAAACACAAAAGTAGTGATAAAAGACAATGTAAATACATATACTATTATTACTACATGCAGATAATAACAAAAGTAATTGTTTAGACAAAATAATAGCAATGTAAAGACATGCCTTATTATCAGGACGCGAATAGGTACACAAAAAATATTTTTTTTTGATAGGTTGGAAAATATTTTCATAATTCATGTATTTAATAAGTTTGTCAATTTTGTTTAACACTAGAAAGACGGGGAATTTTACACAAATTTTATAAAATTATTTCACACCAGAATTTTTGTTTTAAATTATTAACTTATTTATTTAACTAGTTTTTTCCTTTGTATCTTTTAAACTAGTTTTATAAAGAAACTTCTGTTTCGAGCCAAAATAGTATATTCATTTGGTAGCGATCAAAATGACCGCTCGCCGTCTTTCTAGTGTTAAGCAAGTTTGTGTCTTATTTATACATCAAGCTTCATAGCTTAAAAAATTGGAACTTGAACATTAGTATTATTTTTTTTACCCATCATTTTATTTAAACCCATACGTTTCATTTGTAGAAATTACAGTAAAATAAAAACACCTGATATTATTACATACTTAATTGATCTGCTGCTCAATCCCGTTACGCAATAGGAAAACAAGTATTAATTGACACTCTTCGGTCGGATAGTACATTTTTTAAAAATTCATAAAATCCGTTTAACACCAGTAATTTTAAAGAGATAACGTCATAAATTTAAATCTTATTTTTCATTCGATTGCAAAAATTAATTTCAAGTGCATCATACTTTTATTTATTAACAGTTAAAATTTTACATTAATAGCATATTAAAAACTTATAGAAATTTCTAAGAGTTTGAATAATATAAAAGTAAAAGGAAATCTTTATACGGTCAGCCCCACTTAATCGTGTAACGGATAATTGCATACCCCGCTTATATGTATAGAATGCCGTGAAGCAGAAACGGTCCCAATAAGGTTAATGTTAAACATGCTCGTTTTATCGCATAACAATCCCCGGTTAAACGCATAAAATATACCCAGTCTTTTAGTAATCGGGATTCTGTGAATTACTGTAAAGGCGATGAATGGGAAAAAATTAAGAACGGGAATATTTTCTTTTGTAATAATGGATTGTTATCTGTAAATAGAAGCGCGTGGGAGAGTTGATTTTGAATAAGCGTGATTTTCTTTTGAAGCTTGCCATACATATAGCCATTCAAGATGCTGGTGTATTTCTTTGTTTAAAATCCTGTAATAAATGAAAAATACAATAGAAACGGTCAAGAGATTAAATAGGAATATTTAGCACAGGAGGGGGAGAATCCCGTCCGAAAGAGAAAAAAAAAACAAATTTCAATAAAGGATTTTTGGTAGGCAACAAACAAGAGGATAAAATGGCAAATAATGAAAAATAAAATGAATTTCTGCAGAAATTTAATTATTAATAAATTTCTGCATAAAATCATTTATTTTGAAAGGTAGGATTTTAAAAAAAATTGTTTTTTTACTTTAATTTTCACTTAAATCACATGAATTATACTAAAAAATTAAAATATGTAACGCAAATAGGGTTATAATACATTATACTTTAGAATATATATTATTACATGCAGAGTAATAATAAATTATTCATTAAAATTATTATTAAAATGTAATTTTTAAATTATTGTATAAATTTTTATTTCCCTTTAATATTTATCATATCTGTGGTATATAATCAAATTATAACCTATACTAATAACATTAATTATTGCCCGCGCTTAAATGCATACTCCGCTTAATTGCATACAATTCAGGGGAACCAATTGTATGCAATTAAGCGGGGCCGACTGTATATCATAAATAAAGCAATAAAAGTTAACAAACAATAATAATTTACCAAAAGAAATTACACCAGCTGTATTATGCTTCTGAAACTAAACATCTTCTTCAGTGTTCACTGTTCTTGCAGCAACTGTTCTGAATACGAAAGATCATTATTTATCTCAGAGTTAACTTACTGTGACCCAACAGTGTTAGTTACACTGCACAGTATGAACTTCTAATTTTACTCATAAATTTACTCATCATCAGTGAACACCCAAGTCATTGATCAAATAACTCATTTTCTATATTGCCAGAAACAAACGTAAAACTTAATTTTCATTCACATTTTAATGCGCATCTTGGATAATACTTGTCACTTAACAAAATCTTAAAATATTTATCAATGTCATGATCAAACTGCACATGAATAATTGAACGATAAATCTTTTTCCTTGTTGATGTGAAATATTTTATGAGTGAAGAGAAAATAATATATACATAGAAATGCCATTTTAATATTCTTCACATTAATAAAAGCGCACAGCCGAAAGTGCAGAAAAATTTTGCTGTTACATTAGTAGCATAGCATACCTGAAGTTATTCCCCCATCCTCCCCAAAAATGATCAGTTTTGTCTGGAATGAGATTTCGCCAATTGCAAATTTCAAAGTTAAAGGTCAAAATATCATCGACATCTACTGTTTTCAGCTAACAGGTCAGGGAGTAAACCTCCTGCGGTTTTTCTAAATTTGTTTTTTACAACTTAAAATGAAAATGCACATTATAATTCAAGTCATATCAATCATCATTAATAGTACGACGGTGGACGTGGCACACCTGCAATGCTGAAATATACAGTGTGTCCTTTTTTTTTTTTTTTTCATTAAACAATAGTTAGTTCTGTAACTACTAGTTTTAGACGTATAGTTCCAATTCCACATGTGTTTCAAATGTCTTCATGTATGAAAATCTATTTATGTTAAAATAGTTATTTTTTAAAAAGTGTCGAAATTTAGATTTTTATATGGCCTTTAGTTCTTATGTTGCATTTAGGAAATCTTTCTCCAAGCTCTAAACAAGTAAAACAGTAAAAATTCTATTTTTGTAGGATCAAAATTTATCAAATAATGATGCTGCATGTTGAAAATTGATTGATTTTATGATGAAAATATATAAAATTCAAAGTATCACAAGCGTCTCTACTGTATGTTTTGTTCGAAGAAGAATGGAATTTTTACTGTCTTACTTGTTAGAAATGGAATTTATATACACTGCTCAAAACAATTAAAGGATATTGCAGTTTTAGGTGGATTTTGTATCTGGTAAACTGTTTAGCTGATTGATACATGGTCGACATACATAGTAGGTTATATGAGAATAAATTACACATGTTTGGCAGAAAAAATGCATTTTATTGCGCATTTGTGTACTAAAGGAAAAAAAACACAATTTGTGCATACAGGAAAAAAAGAATAAGAAAAGGTGTTTTCTTCAAAGAAAATCATTTTCAGTAGGGGGTATGGTTTCCACGGGCGGCCAGCAACGTTGAACACCTTTGAGGCATGGACTCAATGAGGCTATTAATGACGAGTTGGGGTATTCTGCCCCACTCTTCCAGAAGAGCTCTTTCCAGTTCTTGGAGAGTTTGTGGGGGTTGTTGGCGGCCAGAAACTCGTCTTCCTAGAGCGTCCCAAACGTGCTCGATTGGATTCATGTCTGGAGAACATGCTGGCCATTCCATTCGAACGATTCCTTCCTCGAAAAGGAAATCCTCCACCAGGTTTGCACGATGTGGCCTGCAGTTATCGTCCATTAAAATGAAGTTATCTCCGATTGCTGCAGTGTAGGGACTACAATAGGTCTGAGGATCTCATCCCTATATCGGCGACCAGTCAGAGCTCCATCTCGAATGATGTAGAGGTCAGTGCGCCCGTCAATGGAGATGCCACCATACACCAACACTCCTCCACCGCCAAATCTGACACTTTCGTGCACGAACGCAGGATTATTCCTACTGCCACGGTCCCTCCAGATGAAAATACGCCTATTATCCGGATGAACAGAAAAACGGGACTCGTCAGAAAACAGAATATTGCTCCATTCATTTCTCCTCCAGTTCACATGCTCGGTTGCCCACTCCCTGCGGTCGCGACGATGCCTTGATGTTAATCTAACACATACCATCGGTCGGCGAGCATACAGACTTACAGCATGGAGCCGGTTTCGGACAGTCTGAGTTGAAATCGTGGTGCCTGTAGCCGAGCGAAGGTGTTGTTGGAGAAGAGTAGCGTTCATGGTTCGGTGTCTCCGAGCTGTTAACGCTAAATACCGATCTTCATTGGGCGTTGTTGCCCGTCTACGACCTTGCCCTGGTCTTCGGCCTGCACATCCACTCTCCAAAAAACGGTTCCAGATCCTGGAAATGACACTTTGTGACACTCCAATGGCTTGCGCTACTTCGGCTTGAGTTTGGCCCCCTTCTAACCTACCAACAATTCTCAAAGCTTCTGAATCTGCGAAATGACTTCGCTGAGACATCGTACTCATCGAAACAAAGCAATCACTGAATGCCGATCATCCTTGTCTTCATTCTCTTTTATCCAGTTGAAAGTCAAATTTCATTCGCTGCCGCTGAAGCGAAGTTTTTGACGTCGAACTCAAAATTTGCATACTCCACAGTTTGAAAACCAGAAAAATTTGCATTTGTGATTCTCTTCTTCTATTTTCGGCAAAAAAAATTTCGTTTATATCTTTATTTTATATAAAACTTCAAATATCCTTTAATTGTTTTGAGCAGTGTATATATATATATATATATATATATATATATATATATGTGTGTGTATGTATATGTATATATATATATATATATATATATCCAAATCTTTATTTGCTTTTATTGTCAAATGCCTCCTTTATCAATTAAAATATCTGTGAATATTAGGTTTTTTTCAAATGGTAATTTAACAGATAGTATAGGGGACCATTGATTATCTGAAATCTCATGCATTAACTGCAATCTTTTTTTTTTTTTTTGTGTGTGTGTGTGTCACATACCACCTTTATCATCTGAGCTCTTCAATTGTTTTGCTTTCAAAAAAGATCTTTTTCACAGTAGCTTTATACTCTCTTTCTATTCATCTGGTATTTGTTGTAATATTTAACAATATCATTTTACTTTCATGACTACATAAATCCCGAAACTATAATTTGGAAACAAAGAGAATTGTTATAGACTCTATCAAATTGAAATTCTAAGGCATGGACATAAATGATGATTTTGACCTTGCTGTAGATATGGTATGCATCCCATGCTCTTCTTTTGGATTAATTGTGGGCTTAATTTAATAATTATTAAAGTGAAAAATAAACTGTGGACCAAGGGGTTTTCCAACAAAGCAAAAGCGGGTCGTAGGCCAAATAATTAATAAAGAATCCAAGTAATTCCTTAAAAAATCTTTAACTTATTTAATCGCAGAATTTAACCCTTTGCACTCCGTTGTCGCCACTTCGGCGACATAATCTTTCTTTGAAATAATTGTTTTTGGCACCAGTAATAAAGGGGAAAAAATAACCCTGTTTAATCAGAGCATTTCTGAAATTGTGTACTTGAAGAAAACTCCTTTTAAAAAAGTCGTGCCGACCGAATAAAATTTGTGAAAGAGACACCACACCAGAGTCCAAAGGGTCTGAAAGAAATTTCGTCAAGTATATTAAGGTGAATATATAACTAAACTAAAAGAGCTGTAGTTCTGAAGACCGCGTTTGAGTTGTTGAAAACACCTGAAATAGACTATGTTGGCATTTTATTTTGTACAACTCTAAAAATGATTACAAAAAAATTGCAAACGTTTGAATATCTTTCCTTAACTAATAAAAGAATATTTCTCTCTGTGCGTCTGTATGTGTGTGTGTCTGTTGGGGATGGCTAAGAAAATCTGCGGCGCGCAGAGATAAGAAAATTTGTGTGAGGATAGTCCAAGGCGCACCTGAGGCTCATAGATTTTATATATTGAAAATTAGCCAAGATATTAATTAAAAGCTCATCAGAAAAGTGTTTTTTTTTATTTATTTATTTGCAAATAAGCGGAGCAATGCTGAACCAAATTCTGTTTTTTTTTTCTCCTCATGTCTTAACGCTTATCGACCGAACTGTTCTGTCTGTTCAAAAATACCTATTTAAAGCTGACAACTGTCTTCTCTTGGACAGTGCAATCAGTTTTGAAAAATATGAATTTTGACAATTTTGAAAAAAATTGCGACGGCAGGACACTTCGCAACTCCCGAAGACGAACTTTTTTTTAAGCTAAAAGTAATTAAACTTCGGTATTTCCACACAATCTTTTAGAACTTCGATCGGCTCCAGCTCATGTTTTCACTATTAAATATGCATATTTTTTCACGAAATTTTAAAGAGTTCTTGGATAACCGATTAAAATTTCATAGAAAGTTCGGACGATAAGAATTTTTTTTTTCTTGGTTATGTTAAAAGACCCAATGCAAAAACAAAACAAAAAAGCGCGAGAAGAAAACACATTTCTTTTACGACTGGATATGAATATTTTTTCACGAAAATTTTACACGGACTGTAAAACTGTTATGTTTATAACCGATAAAAATTTCAAACAGTTCGGACAACAAGATCAACTTTTTATAACTATGAAACGACCCTACGTGGAGTGAAACAAGAAAATGTCTACTTACGAGAGCTTTTACCACTAAAAATCAATATTTTTCGTGATTCTTTTATTTAAAAATATAAATCAGACAAATTCGTGTTAAAGATATAAAATCATACTAATATGAGGTTTATTATCATGAGCCGGGCAACACCGGGTGTGTCAGCAAGTATTAGAACACACAGTAGAAAGTCTTCCAAACAACTATTATGGGTCACTATTTATATGTTTCACGTTTATGTGATTTTTTTTATACGCAGGTTGGCTAGAGGTCAATGAATTTGTCAGGGAAAACGCCCGTATTTCGGTATTAAAAAAATCGCCAAATAGCGTGATTAACTATAAGGCGAATTTTCCTATACGAAGATACTGATATTTTTCCTAAAAAAAATCCCTTACCGATGGCCACTCTATTATGCGTTTTGATGTCAGATTGATGCCTGACTATGTTTATGATAAAATAATTCATTTATACGACAAAGCAAGTTCCTAGTTTAATAATGTATTTTTCCTTGAGAATTTTGAGTTCAAAATTATTTCGAAAACGTAACGGAGAGTTAGAAATAGGAAATACTAGTTCTGGAATTTAATAATTATTGTTTTAACTTTAAGCATCAAAAATACAATAAATGTTAATTATCACGTTATGACAAACCAAAGCCGCAGCAATTTGAATTTTCATCATAAAAGTAACACTTACATTTAACAAATATTTCATTTTCTAAGAATTTTTGAAAAACATTCCCCCCCCCCCCCGCGCGCGCTAAACTGGGAAATTTTTGACACTTTTACGGGCTCATTTTTAAACGTAAAAGTATATGTCACTTGCAAGACTATTGAAATGATTTGGAGTTTATTAGTTTTCCATTTGTCTATAAATGAATACCATCTTGAGTTATAATCTATTGTTGCCCTTTTTCGAGCTGTTGCGTCCTAAAACTTGTTCAAAACCCCACCTTAACGTCATTTTTAAAAAGATCCTCTGTATTTATCGAAAAAGGGAAAAATTATTCGATTTCCTAGATCCTGAATAAGAGCATCTGCAATTGCATTCGTTTATGACGAACAAAAATTAATACAGGATTGTGTGTGGGAAAGTAGGGGGTTTGGATTTCAGAACAACCTTAAAGAATATAGCTGATGCCTAGCTGATTCCAACTTCAACGTTTTTTTTTTTGGTCACCAGCATTTTCCTATTCAATCCTTCGCCTTATTTAATCGCAAAAAGTAGTAGGTTAAATAAGTACAACTTTTCATTTCTAAATAATGGAGCTCAAAAATCGTAGCGGGGTCAGCTAATGCTATGGTGATTTTTTTTTCTTACTTTATCAGTAAGAATATCAGATATTTGTAATGCAATTTTATCAGAAAGTAATTTCCCAGCTATATTCGTGAAAAAAGGGTTAGGTGAAGGGAAATGTCTTCCTAATCCCCCTTCTCCTCCTTTCTTTTCCCTCCTTTCGTTTCGTGTCTCTGTCACGCAACAACTTTCTCGATATCATATCTAAATGCTTTTAATTAAGAATGAGAATTGTTCCTTAATATTTCTAATTATACCGGTATTTCGCCTTAATTAGAAAATATGAAAAAGAAAACCTGAGAGATAAAATTTTTTTAAGGCTGTTTTAAAATTCAAACTGACAACTTTCTGACATGCCTTCCCGAAGACATTATGTATAGAACTTGCAGATATCCTCTTTGCAATACGAATATATATATATATATATATATATATATATATATATAACGTTTTTCATTAAGAGTCTTTCAGAATTTTAAAAAATGTCAAAGCTACCGTTTTAAACCTTAACGGCTATTAGATGTCTCATAGACAGCTGCGTTTTTTAATTTTCACAGTTTCAATTTTCACAGGTAACTATCGATACTTTGTGAAATTTTGTTTCGCTTGGAGCGTTAGAATACTAACGCTTATAGAGACTTCTGAATAGAGGAATTTTAATTATTAAATGTCGAAAAGTTTAGTACATAATCTGTATCAGGAGTTACTTGATCCTTTTATTTCTCTTTTGATCTAGGCGAATATAGTTCAATACTTGGCACATTTTCGGTAAAATAAAACTGTTGTCCGATTTGTAGGCGCTTAAACATCGTTGGCAATTTCACTTATTTAAGTGCAAAAAGAACTGTGAATATGTCAGAATATTCCGCGTTGTTAAACGGGGTAAAATAATTGAGACTTTTAATTTCATTACCATTTACCTAAACTTTTGTTAAAAATGCTTAAAATTTCTGAGATATGCACTAAAATATTTTTTCGCTGTGATGTCTTATTTTATATTTTTTATAGAAAATCACTAGAGATCATATAAATAGTTATTTTATGATTATGAACAAAGATTTAAACAGAAGTCATATTCAAATTACCTTAACGTTTTACATAAATCCCTTCTCACTTCATACAACACCCTTCTAATATATTCATGCATAAACATAAGCAAATCCAAATGGTTCAAGTTTCAATTAAATGCGCCTAACATCTTCTTTTCCCTCTTATCTCCCACTGTTGCTTCTTTCATATGCTGTTTCTATTTTCAGTACAGAAATTTCATGGAACAAGTTCGTTGCTAATATA
The DNA here is from genome assembly GCA_963932465.1 of Maratus speciosus. Lineage (NCBI taxonomy): Eukaryota > Metazoa > Arthropoda > Arachnida > Araneae > Salticidae > Maratus > Maratus speciosus. Next base: position 382,336,501 of record OZ010796.1, read on the forward strand.
ATTATAATTTGTCTAATAAAGATGCAGATATCATCAGAGTGATTGATGCAACGAAGGATTTTTACAACGACCCCACCCAGTCAAAGTCAAGTGATGGTTCATCCCACTTTTTTTTTAGGTTATGTAATTATAATGTGCTGAACATTTATTAATAATAGTGGAGAGAAATTAAAAATTAGTCAAAAAATTCCAATCTTCCTCCATATTTGGACACAAGTCATGTACAAAGCATTTCTTTTCAACACTTATTGACTTAATGAAAGAGGACATTAGAATCTTTTCGGAGTAACACTGAACATGAATTTATGTAGGTAAAGTTGTAGATAAAATTTTGAAGGTATCAAATGTAGGTAAAGTTTTAAACAAGTCAGTAGAGTTTCACAATTTATATAATTTTATGTTGTTCTATTCCAAAATGTGAATTCGTTCATAATAATTACTTTTCTTTCTCTAAGCATGGGATCTAAAATGAATTTACCCAATATGGAATTCTATTATTTTTTAAATTAAGATTTTTTTAATATGTCATATATATTTTTGTAAAGTGTAACACAGTAACCTAAGTTTATGGTTACGGCTAATATTTTCGAAAAAGTCTAATTTTGATTACGCTTATAAGAGATACACACATGAAAAGTATTTCACCTTACTATAGTATACAAAACGGATGTCGGTATCAAGTCTATGCCCAGGGCCTCAAAGTCATAGTCGGCCCATGTTTAGAATAGACACAAACTACTAACGTTATTTAACTAATACAAGTAATTAACTTACATGTTAGATAAAAACAAATATCAGCTTTCTAGTTATCTACAGAATTACTCAAGAAGTATGAGCTATAAACGTAAACTTGTCACAGTGGAATTCACATTCTAGCGCGTCTGGCGATTTGAAATTGGTACATGGTATCTCACAATTTCATGCAACGAATTTCTTTTATTATGTCGTATATAACAACTAATAATGTATCTCTTTTAAATAATAGTTGTTCTTAGAGAACAAACTTTAAAATCACAGGGACTTTGAAAAAAAGACCACGAAATAATTTTGAAATAATTTTAAACAGTAAATGCATGAAAGTTGCAGAGATATTCTTACACAAATTTCATGGAATCGAACATAGTTTTTCCTTTTTCATTGAAAGAATTGTATTAATGTTCGTATTTTGAATCAATTTTTGAGACATGGCAGTCCAGAATATAAGTAGTCATTAGGAAGACTTCAAAAATTAGAATGAAATTATATCACATTCATGTGGTTGTTCTCAGGTTCCCAAAGCATACTCAATAGAATTAAGAGGATAGAAACACTTTCTCATGGGAATGCTCTGACGTAAAGACGCAACCCAAACAGAAATGTTGAGGCATAATCTTTTGAGGGTCTCTGGCCTGAGAACTAATGTTTAATTTCAGACAGAAAGTATTTAGCTTTTGATATGGACAGACGGTCCTGATTGAAAGTTGTCGCGTTTGAGGATAAAACAGCTGATATTTTTGCAGCAAAAGACCATTTTTAGGTGCGTTATAAATACGTAGCACATATCGCCGTCTGGTCCGTCCGTCTGTCTTTACGCATATAACAGCGCATATATACCACAGAACCGTATGTTTGAAATTTAGTACAAACACTGTTAAAATTTTTGTGATAGGTTGAACCAATTTTTGGTGCTCTGGTAGCTGCAGCCATAAGATTGTGAAATCTTGACCGAACATTTGCAGCTAAGGTTCAACCAAAACTCCAAATCTTGGAGTCAGATTTCACCATCTTATGGTTGCAGCTACTGCAGCACCAAAAGTTGATTCAACCTGGTACAAAATTTTTAAGAGTGTATAATCGCTGCAGAATTTTGTCGATTCATTAAAAATTTTATTAAAATCGAATAAAAACTATATTAATAAAAGTTTTCTTCATTCTATTAAATCCTATCATACGTAAGTAATTCAATTATATCCCATGATACGTAATGATTCTAGATTGCCATAGTGATTACGTCATATTTCATATGGAGCCATATTATTTCCGTATTACTGAATTTAATATATATATATAATCGCAATAAACGTTGTATTCATGCATTTTTTCATAAGAGTGCAACAGCTATTGCACAACATTCTGAATATTTATAAAACTAGTTATAGTACGGACGCACCTCATTTGCCATGTTTGACGTACAATTTCCGACTTGTGTACCGGACTTAACGTTGTTATATTTTCTTTGTTTCCCAGTAAATTAAGGTCCTTATTGAGTTTCCTCATTATTATATTCATAAATAAAAAATATTTGATTTTTAAGTGCTTGAATGAAAACACTTGAAATTTTGATGCTAATAAGGATAAACATGATTTGTAATATATATATATATATATATATAATAATAAGTTTGTAAAGGAATGGGAAAGATCCGCGTTAGTAAAATAAAAATTTCAGAAGAAACTCAAAAAAGTAAATATTTTTTCACACATGTCTTGTTAGATTGAACACGACATTAAAAAATATTTATCATAAAAAAACACATTTTTAAATTTAAGTGTTTAGAAATTAATGCTCATTGTCATTCTGATTTTTAAAAAACCCATTTATAATTTTCGCCATTTGCTTGGGGGAAGGGGGGGGGGGGGGTAAGAAAGAAATTACAGTTTTCTTCCAATTAGTTTTCTTTCTTTATATGCCAATTAACTAATCATATCTATATTTATTAACTCTTTCAGGGACAAAGTATTTCTATTCGCAGAATGCTGAAATGGTTGGATGACAACAGAGTTTACAAACAAATTTATTTGAAAATAAGTAAAAGCACGTATAATTAATAAAAAGAAAATTTTAATTCCGAGATTCTGTTGTCAATGTGGCATTAGAGATTAAAATTAAGAGGTCCAAAAATCAATCACCGTCTTACAAAGGGTTAAATAAACATGGCAAATTTAAATGAAAAAAAAATTATCCACGTGTTGTTTAAGATTCACTACATTATGGCAAGTCTATATTTTAAGGTAAAGGATGTCCCAAAATTCATGTAAGATGTAATTTTGATAGGAAACACAAGTTATGAAGGTTATGGATTAAAAAATTTAATTTTTTCATTGATTCATAAAGAATACACTATAGGGTTATGTATGTAATAGCATATGGGCTAAATGGCCTCCACGACTTTGCTGTCACATACGCACTCTTTTGTTGAAATTTTCCATGACCATTTCGCATAAATGTGACTGAATTTCCTTGATACAGCGCTCAATTTCCTCCTTCAAGGTCTGGGTGGTCGTGGGCTTGTTGACATAAACCTTACACTTAAAAAAACCCAAAGAAAAAAGTCCAACGGCGTTAATTCGCATGATCTGGGCGGCCAATTTTGATCACCAAAACGGGAAATTACACGACCAGGAAATGACTCATGCAGTAATTGAATTGTTTCTCGTCCTGTATGGCATGTGGCATCGTCTTGCTGAACCACATGTCGACCATATCCATATCTTGCAATTTAGGCACAAATGGCACATACAATTCAAACCTTATGCGTGAATTTCGAGACACACATCAAAGCCGTGGAGGCTATCATTTACTATATCCATACATCATTCACCCATATACTATTCAATACATAATCCTATACTGTATACTTTATGAATCAATAAAAAATTCACAATTTTTAATTATAAACCTGTGTTTTCTATCAAAATTACTTCTTGCGCGAATTTTTGGGACACACTTTATTTGTCTATAAGAGAAGATGTCTTGTGCAGAGAACGATTGATGGATACTGGCCATATTAGTCACATTATATTTTAAAAATAAAATAAAAATAGAGAGCTAGATATTTCACTCAGCCACAAACACGGGATAATTTTTCCAGTTTCCAACTATTTAGTGCTGATTAAATGATGCATCACGTAAATAAGTAAATCAATGATTTGGAAAACGTTTTGATATAGATCAAAATCTTTACATTGACTAGTTCATTTATTCAGTAGTTTAATATTCTTATAGATTTTCTTTTTCATATAAACAGGAAAGTTCTCATCTTTAAGAAGAATAGCTTTCATTTTTCGACATCTTTTCACAAGAATCTGAACTAAATCTGCGTTAAAGATTTGTTTACATTCAGTCTCCGAAAAATCTTCAATTAGTTGCATCTAATCGTCAATTATTGGCTTTAAAATCACGATAACAATATAACATAATTAATTTCCTAGATTGAAAGTGACAATTTTTTGTCATACCTTGATACAACAAATTGGATGATGATGTAAAAATTCCAGAATTTAATTTAAGCTCTTTAATGTTTCCTTTTTAAACAAAATAAAGAAATTTTTGAAAATTACAAACCTCCTGAACCCTACAGTGCATGCTGTTGGAACAAATGGAAATTTACCCTCTTTATCGATTATTTACCGTTGCCTCTTGACAACTTTATGCTTTAAGTATTCATTTTGACTCTACATTCAGGTTTCGTTCAAAAAAATATCATAGCTGACAATAGTTGTTTATCAATTATAAATAAAAAGCAACTTTTGATGCCTTCCATTTTGCTAGCCATAGGTGGATTTCTAAGACAGGTAAAAAAATATTTAAAATGCAAAATTTCATTTGAATTTTTTTTTTCAAAAGAATATACTTTTAAATGTTATTTTAAATAATTTTCAGTAATGTTTTTTGCAACAATTATTGTATACATACGAATATACATTTGTCACCATTTGGCAACATCATGAACTGAGTTCCGGTTTTTAGTATTCTGTTCAATAAGTTTGTTGATTGTTTCATCTTGCTTTTTGTCTATTTTTTCATTAAAATATTTGTTCTGATAAAGTCTCATCATGTTCAACATATATTTTAACGCAAAGACGCTAAAAAAAAATTTAACAGAAGAAATATGGATTGAATTGTCAGGTGAAAGTGGCATTACTGACAATGACAGCGATGACGATCCAACTTTTGATGCAAATCTTCTGTTCAAAAACGGTTCAGACACTTATGATGAGACTGATTGTGATTCACAAGCAGATGAATAAGCTAATGAAATTGACTAGAATGTTGATGCAGGCACTGAGATAGTGAGTCTTCCATCTACATCAAAACAAAAGCAGCCAGGTAAACGTAAGCAGAAAAAAAAATTGCTCTGAAAGCTTCAAACTCTTCAACCAGATAGATATTTCTTCGATAAAGTTTATTTGAGATGTTGGGAAATTTTCTGTCCCTAGGAGCCCTGATAATATCTCTCACTGAAGAAAAAAAAAAAAAAAAGGACTAAAAAACGGAAATACTACTGGCAATCTAGACGCCAGTATTATTTCCGTTTTTACCCATAAATTACACCCCATACATTTTTACCCATAAATTACAGAAAATTTTCCGTTTTTCTTATTAAAAACGGAAATTTTTCCGTTTTTAATTCTGGATAGGATAATTTTAATTATATAGTAGTCCTGTACATAAAGTTTATTACAGAAAGAGTATCCTATGAGTTAACTCTTATCTTCTGTGACAAAAATTGTTGCATAAGATACTGTCTGGTCTCTGAGACCGCTTGACCGTAGGATGATTGGGAGGACGATCGTATAGGATAATCGTATAAGTCAATAGGATTTTTCTGGAAACAAACGCCATCGCAATTCATTTCGAGAAGTGATAGCTTATAAAAATCGTTAAGGGGACAAGGGAAAATTCACTTTAAATACTATTCAAGGGCACACCTAATGCATTATGGCATATATTTATCAAACAGGAAATTAAAAAAAAAAATCATTATTTTTTGAGAAAAATAAGGAATCTTGAATATTTTAAGCGTTATGAAGAACTTTTCAAAATGACCCATGCGCATTCCATATCATTTAAAATCCCCAATATTTTTATAGCTGTTTGTCATTATAACTGTATTAACATTAACATTAAAACTGTCCATCGATTTTTGAAACAAAATATAATTAGAAAAGTTAAAAGAAGTTAATTGCAGAAATATGATGAAAAAATGCTCAAAATGTCATAAAATTTAGGATTTTTTTTTTTTTTTTTTTTTTTTTTTTTTTTTGTATGTATAAAATATTTTTGCATAAAAAATATTGGGAATTAATTGATATGGATATTTTTATTGATATGAAAATCGAATGAGGCATTTTGAAAAGTTCTTCATAACGCTTAATAAAATATTCAAGAAAATTCAATTTCATGTGGGATAAATATATGCCATAATGCATATAGTGTGCTCTTGAATAGTATTTAAATTGAAATTTTAATAAAGTTAAAAATGAATTTGAAGGTCTTTTGTCCCCTTAATAAAAGAGAATTTTTCTTTATAACGTTGCACGCATTTACTAAAGCTCCGATCTCTTTAAGATTTACCTCAGTGCCACAGAATCATGATCGTCCAATCTCTCTTTTTTAATTCTCTGCTTTCTCAAAAATTTTAATTATTTCTAGGTCTTTATTATATTTATCTTTATTACTATTACACGACATTCTTTCTTTCTTTCTTTATTTTTACTTACTAGCTTTGTACGAAAAAGTTTTTGCTGGTAATTTGCAAAGAATTTCACTTTATTGTTTTTTCCCAGAATGGAACTTCGATAAAGAAAAGATTAATATATATTTTTTTTTTTTTTTTTTTCGTTGAGAACATAATTATGTGCAATCCAAAAGTTCCCAGAATGAATTTAATATAAACCCTAAACCTGTTTTGAACCAGAAATTTTATTTAGTGAAGTCAAATATGCACCACAAAGTAATTTTGCATCTTACTAAGAAGAATTTCTTGTTCTAAATAGCTTTATTTGATTCGCAAAACATGCTAAACGGATTCCGGAAAATTTTGAATTTCTCTACGTATATTTCTTTAAGTTATTAAACATCTGTAACTTATTGTTAAATGAAAATGTAATCATAAAAATAGAACAGAGAGGCTGAATAATTACGAAATAATTTCTTATCTAGTCAGAATTTAATGCACGTTGTATCTAGGAAATTTTTAAGCTCAATGATTAGAACTAATGAGAATTTCTAGATCTTCGATGGCCATAAATGGCGGTTGGGAGACTTAGCTATAGTTGATATTATATCGCTCAGAAAACTGGTCATGCAAGATGAGTTTCTAATGTGATTTATTACCTAGATCGCTTTTAATAACAACAAAAAACATCAGATACAGTTACGCTTGAGATGTATGTCTAGAAACTAGTAGTTGCAACATCTCAAAATTCATAAGGAAACAATGTATTAACTTTGGCATAAGCTTACTTTCAATATTTTTCTTTTTTGATTTATTAAGTGTTTTCAATCGAGTCATGTGACGAATAAGCTTATGCACGGGGGAGCAGTCTTAAAAAACAACAACAACAAAAACAAAACGGAGTGTACATGATACAGAAGGGATCCAGAATATTTCCATAGGGCGGAGGGGAGGAGGAGGTGATTGTCAAACCCCTTCCCGGGAATATAGCATTTACAGGCCTTTTAATCATACTTTGCATTTCTGAATTTCATATGTAATATAAATTGTAAATTTCATAATAACAGGTATTGGGAAAAATTTGTAATTTTTAAACACTAAGCTGTTTTTAAAAGTATAAATTAATATATTTTTGTAATTAAAAACAAGCACATTATAATACTATAATATTTTCCCAAAATATAATCAATGTTCATTTTTTAAAATTATTTTTGTCAGTAATTTAAAGATAATAAAGTTGAAATTTTTGGTATGATTAATTTACAATGAGAATTATTTTTATTCAGGTAATGGAATAAGGAAATGACAAAGCTTAAAATCTTTATGCAATCTAGGAGAGTATGGTCCTTGGCGTGTGTGTTAGATTCCTGCGAAGGTCGGGTAATACCCGACCCGAACTCGTAAACTCTATTTGAAACTCTATTACCTGCAGCACGACAAAAAAAATTCATCAACCCGCAACCGATTCGAACCCGACCCAAAACTCAAAAAAAAAAAAAAAAGAAAATCGTCCATAATTTAATGTAATTATAGAAAAATAGTCCATGGCCATTTTCTAATATTAATTTCCTTCTTTATCAAGGAAAATATAAATGTAAAGGCTCGTTCATATACAAATATACAGTTTTTCATACGAATCGATATTTTTCCAACTGGGTGAAGAAGTGTCTACGTCGGGAGCCGATCCCGAAGACAGTTTGATTGATTTTAAAATAATAAACAATATCTAGTTTTTCATATGAAACAATAGTCTGGACGATAGAAAAAAAAATCGAGTTAACTCAAATCGACATATGCAAGAATAAAAGCTCAACTCGACCCGCAACGAAATCAATTAGCACCAGTCCGAAGCGAGTCTCAGGTCGTGTCAGGCATTTTAGCAGCTAAGATAAAATTGCTAGATGCTATTGACTCCTAACTTTCTGATGTTAATTTCTACTCGTGAGTATTGCTTTATGAATTGTTTAAAATATAATGCTCTTCTCGGTAAATTTACCATAAACGTGATAAGTGACATCAAGTAATAAGACCGCTGCCTCCAATATTCCTTTTCTTGAAAAATCTAAGTTTTATAACAATATTTTAGATAAAATAATAAAACGAATCTTTCGAAATACACATTATTAATATTAAGGCAAACACGAACAGCGATATTGCATCTCTGTTTAGCGCCGGGTGCAAAAATTTGTATTTATCGTTTCTCTGATCGTTGGTACATTGGTACTAAGTAAAAACTGACAGTGACAATAAAATACTATCAGGTATAGAGCCTAGACAACACCCGAACCACCTCTGATGCGCTCTGAATATAAATTCGAATTTTTTTTTGAAAATTTCAAGTTATAAAAAAAAGTTGAATAACTGGTGTGATACATAAATAAAGGTAAAAAATTTCCTAATAAAATCCTAAAATTAAAGAAAAGAACTTTCGAAAGAACTTTATTTTTCTTCATCAGGCTCAAACAAAGATGCTACCAATTTGAAAGGATCAAACTTGCTATCACTTTAAAAGCTATCTTATGGCCTTCAGATGCAGAGAGGTTTCTTTTTTTTTTTTTTGCTTTTTGTTATTTTTTTAAGGGATTCTCAAATCCCCTGCTCAACAGCGCGAAACTTTCTGATTTGCGAAACATTTTCTGACTTACTTTTAAACTTAAAGGCATAAAATTGGCAGGTCTGACTATTGAAGCGATTTGGAATCGAAATAAGTTTTCTAATTTTTGATAAATAAATTACTTATCGAGTTATATGTAATTGTGGTCACGTGACGAGAAGTTTTTATCCTTTCTCACGGTGTCGTTCAGGAAATTCGATTCAAAATGCTAACTTTGTATTTTCTGAAATATCGTTTGCGTTTATTTAAAAAAAAAAAAAAAAAAAAAAAAAAAAGCAATTTAACAAATTACAACGACCATTTGGAAAATGATTTTATCAAAGACTAAAATTTAAGACATAAAAAATCGCACGGAGTTGATCATACATTACGTACGCCATGAATTAAACATTAATAGTGTTATTACACGTAAAAATTGCAAGCGACAAAAATCGCCGTCGATTCGTCAGATTTCCTGAAACTTACGTATTATCCAAGCATTCCCTTGGCTGTTCGGGAAAAGGCTTTTCCATCGACAGATTTCCAAGAAATCTGACGATATAGGTCAAAACTGGGAAAATTCATTAGCGGCCACTGGCCAGTAGAACTAGTTTTTTAAGTGGCCACTTTCTTTAAACTAGTGGCCACTTTTTTATTTTAAAATACTAAACAGTAAAATTTCTATAAGTATTAATTTAAAACTGAATAGCCCAAATAAATATGTTAATATATGTTATATTGGAACCAAAAAAAAAAAAGTAGAACCCTTGATGAAATTCAAGAAAATTTTATTCTCTCCTTGTAAAAAAGTGGCCGGAAGGTGGCCACTGATGGACAATTTTTCACTAGCCACTTTTTCTCATTTACTGGCCCTGCGGCCGGTGGCTAGTGCTAATTTTGACCTTTATCTGACGACCCATTTTAAATGAAATTTCATTCTTAAACTTCTAAACATCCCACAATATTACTTTTTACACCGTCGTATAGAGAAAAAAAAATACTTTTAAATGCAATTTGTTTGAAAGCTGTATCTCAATTTGTTTCTGAGTTATTAAATTTTTTTTTGTAGTTTTTATTACTTTTTTGTCATAGTGGCAACAAAAGTATCCATCTCTGTTGAAAGTAAAGGGAAAGTACAGATTACTGTATAGACCAATCAGAAAACGAATAAAATGCGGATTAAACCAATAAAAAGCTTCAGATATGCTTTTGATTTCCTACCTTGACGAGGACAATAACCACTTTTCCAAATGGTTAAAAAAAAATGGAAAACGTCTTTCGATTAAAAAGTTTCAGAATAAGAACACCTGCAAATTTTACGCGTTTCCGCCAAAAAGAAATTTAAAAAGTCCTTCCGGCCAGTGCCGGGAGGAAGAGGTAGCTTTCATATTCCTTATTTTAAAAAAGCCAACTTATATTATTCAAACACAAGAAGCTCAATTTAGTGGAAACCGAATATAGGAGATTCAATAATAATTTTTATCAACACTAAATCATTATGAATGAGAATTTCGCGAAATTAGTCAGCTTTATCCAAGCTACTTTTATTTAAAGTAACTTATATTTGGCTGCCAAATTCGGCGATTTCTTAAAGTGCCTGCCATTTTAAGACAACATGGTGGATGAGGCTAACCAGTGAACTTGGTCGAGACCTTAGTAATTGCTGTGCACATGCTCACTCACATCGGAATAGATTGATATATACGAGTGCAAAATCAGATTTTTCAAAATGTCACCCATATTAGATATTGAAATTGTTATATCTGAGCCATTTTTTAAGATAAAGACAAACAAATAATGCTCCTGAATCCTTACATCAAGGTCAAATACTTAAGAAAGAAACCTTTTTCAATTTCTAATTTTTTTGCACCTCACTTTAAATATAATTTTTTTTAATTTAATGGCCGCCATTTTGAAACAAGATGGCTGATGAAACTGGCCAGCGAACTTGGTCGAGATATTGATGTATACTATCCACATGCCTTCTTACATAGAAATACGTGTGTTATAGCGTGACAAATACAAGATCGTGTCAAAATATTAGCCATGCTAGAAATTCAAAGTGCTATAATTCAACCATTTTTTAAGATATAAACAAAAGAACAAATTTTCAGAAACAAAAACTGCTCCGGAATCTTTGTATCAAGTCCAAACACATAAAAAAAAATCTTTTTCATTTCCCAATTTTTTAATACCTCATTTTAAATTTAATTTTCTTTAAATGGCAACCCTTTTGAAACAAGATGGCGAATGAAGTTGGCCAACGAACTCGGTCGAGACATTGGTATGTACTATGTACAGACCAAGTTACATCAAAATCGGTTCATAAATACGCCTGATATCGAGTGACAAAAATCAGGTCATTTTAAAATGTCAGCTACAATAGAAATTCAAAATGCTATAACTCACCCATTTTTTTAGATATAGACGAAACAAAAACTGTTCCGGAATCTTTGTATTAAGGTCAAACACATACAAAAATATCTTTTTCATTTCCAATTTTTTGGTATCTCATTTTAAATTTTAAATTTTTTAAATTGCCGCCATTTTGAAACAAGATGGCGGATGAAGCTGGACAACGAACTCGGTCGAGATATTTGTATGTACTATGTACACACCAAGGTACATCCAAATCGGTTCATAAATACGCCCGTTATCACGTGACAAAAATCAGGACGTTTCAAAAAGTCAGCCACGCTAGAAATTCAAAATGCTATAACTCAGCCATTTTTAGCTCACAGGCTATCAAAGCCTGGGAGCTAATGTGCTCGCCCGTTCTGTATGTATGTACGTACGTATGTATGTATGTATGTATGTATGTACGTAACGCGATAACTCTTGATAGAAACATCCGATTTGCTTCAATTTTTTTTTTTTTCTAGGTTCATTGTGATAAGGCGCTTCTCTGATTAGATTTGGGAGTTCATTGGTTAAGGATAAAGGGGGAAAAACGGGGTTAGTCCAACCCCCTTAATTCAGATAAATAGGTTTTTCATGCAGAATCATTCGATTTGCTCCGTATTTGGTATACCGGTTTATTATGTTAAGTAACTTCCCTGATCAGTTTTGGGGGTTCATTGGTTAAGGATAAAGGGGAAAGGGGGGGTTAGTCCACCCCCTTAATTCAGATAAATGGGTTTTTCGTGCAGAATCATTCGATTTGCTCCGAATTTGGTTATACCGGTATATTATGCTAAGGAACTTCCCTGATTAGTTTTGAGGGTGCATTTGTTAAGGATAAAGGGGGAAAAGGGGCTAGTCCAACCCCCTTAATTTATATAAACGGGTTTTTCATGCAGAATGATTCGCTTTGCTCCAAATTTGGTATACCGGTTTATTATGTTAAGGAGCTTTCCTGATTCGTTTTGGGGATTCATTGGTTAAGGATAAAGGGGGGGCTAGTCCACCCCCTTAATTTACATAAATGGTTTTTTTGCAGGATTATTCGATTTGCTCCAAATTTGGTATACCGGTTTATTATGATAAGGAGCTTCCCTGATTAGATTTGGAGGTTCACTGGTTAAGTATAAAGGGGGAAACGGGGGCTAATTCCCCTTCACTTATTAGCTCACAGGCTATCAAAGCCTGAGATCTAATGTGCACGCCCGTTCTGTATGTACGTATGTATGTATGTATGTACGTATGTATGTATGTATGTATGTATGTATGTATGTATCGTAACGCGATAACTCTTCATAGAAACATCCGATTTGCTTCAAATTTTTTTTCTAGGTTCATTGTGATAAGGAGCTTCCCTGATTAGTTTTGGGAGTTCATAGGTTAAGGATAAAGGGGGAAAAACAGTGTTAGTCCAACCCCTTAATTCAGATAAATAGGTTTTTCATGCAGAATCATTCGATTTGCTCCGAATTTGATATACCGTTTTATTATGTTAAGGAACTTTCCTGATTAGTTTTGAGGGTTCATTGGTTAAGGATAAAGGGGGAAAAGGGGGGTTAGTCCACCCTTTTTAATTCAGATAAATGGATTTTTCATGCAGAATGATTCGATTTGCTCCGTATTTGGTATACCAGTTTATTATGTTAAGTAACTTCCCTGATCAGTTTTGGGGGTTCATTGGTTAAGGATAAAGGGGGAAAGAAGGGGTTAGTCCACCCCCTTAATTCAGATAAATGGGTTTTTCATGCAGAATCATTCGATTTGCTCCGAATTTGGTATACGGTTTATTATGTTAAGGAACTTCCCTGATTAGTTTTGAGGGTTCATTGGTTAAGGATAGAGGGGGAAAAGGGGGGTTAGTCCACCCCTTTTAATTCAGATAAATGGATTTTTCATGCAGAATGATTCGATTTGCTCCGTATTTGGTATACCAGTTTATTATGTTAAGTAACTTCCCTGATCAGTTTTGGGGGTTCATTGGTTAAGGATAAAGGGGGAAAGGGGGGGTTAGTCCACCCCCTTAATTCAGATAAATGGGTTTTTCATGCAGAATGATTCGATTTGCTCCGAATTTGGTATACCGGTTTATTATGTTAAGGAACTTCCCTGATTAGTTTTGGGGGCTCATTGGTTAAGGATAAAGGGGGAAAAGGGAGGTTAGCCCGCCCCTCTTAAATTAGATAAATGGATTTTTCATGCAGAATGATTCGATTTGCTCCGAAGTTGGTATGCCGGTTTATTATGTTAAGGAACTTCCCTGATTAGTTTTGGGGGCTCATTGGTTAAGGATAAAGGGGATGGGGGGCTAGTCCACCCCCCTTAATTTATATAAACTGGTTCTTCATGCAGAATTATTCGCTTTGCTCCAAATTTGGTATACCGGTTTATTATGTTAAGGAGCTTTCCTGATTCGTTTTGGGGATTCATTGGTTAAGGATAAAGGTGGGGCTAGTCCACCCCCTTAATTTAGACAAATGGTTTTTTGCGGGATTATTCGATTTGCTCCAAATTTGGTATACCGGTTTATTATGATAAGGAGCTTCCCTGATTAGATTTGAAGGTTCACTGGGTAAGTATAAAGGGAGGAACGGGGGCTAATTCCCCTTCACTTATTTTTTTGAGGGGCATTATTCTTTAAAATAAGAGTATGATATACAATTAGTGTTGAA